>CM076581.1:670639948-670793183 GCA_034641835.2 Pinus albicaulis
AAGCATGTTGCAGATCTTTAACTCCATCAACAATGTTTTGAAATGGATTTGGTTTCATGGATCCTTGCAACTCATGCAAAGGATCTGATTTCTTGAGCTTGGTTTGTTCCCCCAAGGAAATTTCAGATTGTTTCAAATGAAATATTTTCACTAACCTCCTACTGAACTTTGCATAAGTGGATATATTTTCATTTTTTAATGAAGAATATTGAAATAACCACCAAGCATAAGCCTTACCTTCAAGATGCAACGCTGCTACTCTATTGGCTTCCACTTCTTAAACTTGATGCAGCTGGAAATGTGTGTCTAGCTCCTTTACCCAAGCCTTGGTTGTGCTCTTGGGTGACCCATCAAAAGTAGGTAGAAAGAATCTATCCAAAATGTGTTGCATGCACCCTCTTCTTCTATTGTGATTAATGGGTATTCTCTCTTCTTTGAGTTGACAAAATCCATGGAAGTTTAGATGCTCCTTGAATCTTCTAGACTGAGATTCATATTCTTGGAGACAAACACCAAGAGTCTCCTCCTTTGGTGTTTCTCCTTCTTCTTCTTCTCTTGCCAAGAATGTAGGCATGGTACCATGTTGTAGGTCTGATTGTGTGGCTAAATGCTCACACACATAATATGAAGAACTGGGGCTTTCTTCATGTGCACATCTTCTTGAGGGATCTTCATGTATTTCCCTCCTCATTCCCTTGATTTCTCTTTTAAGCTCATGCATAGTTTGGAGAAGAAGTTATGAAAACTTATTTCCCTCTATTTCTCAAAATAATGGAGACTTGCCTTTGTATCTTCTATAAGCCTTCTCTTTTCTTTGAGAAGCTTCTTCTTCTTCTGATAACATAGCTGCGATGTCTTCACAGGCTGAGCCAAGATTATGCTCCGATACCACTATAATATAGCAACAAACAAACAATGCCATGACGCAAGCTCCTAGTTACGAATGAAAGACTAGGAATAGAAGCCTACCTGGATTCCAACGCTATGATCTGAAGAAGAAGTGTCCCCGTCCTTCAGCCCTGGCAGATCACAATCCTTCCACGATCTCCGTGGATGAACACCTGCACACAGAAGAAACGAACATATACATGCATAGGAACCAGCATACGTAACTAAACATCGGTCAGAAAAGATATTACTCGCATTAACATGATAGAAAAAGGAGTGGAACCATAATCATAGTCATCTATTAAAGTGATAAACGAACAGAAGTTACAACCAAGTTCTGACGTCGCAGCTTCCTTCGAACGGGTCTCCGGTCGTCCACGTCTCGCAAAGCTCGCCAAGGAAAGGGAAACCTCTCCAGAGTCTCGTAATAATGGTCTCCTCGCTTGAATGGGCCTTAAGGGAAAGAAGGGATTCTTTACAGCACAAAGGCACTTGGGAATAGGGAGATGCAAAGCTTCAGCACTTCAAGACTATCAGCCTTTCAGCCTTTCCAGCCCTTCAGCCCCTTCATCAATGGATGAAGGTTATATTTATAGAGGAGAGGATGAGGTTGGGATCCCTACAATAGTGGAAGGGAGGCCTTATCCTTTGGGAGGTTCCCCATAAGGTGGAAACAAGAGGCCAAAGGAGGAAGGCCGTGGTTATTCAGCAACCACTCTCGATGACTCCATCACATGTACATAATTTAAAATTCTTCTTTTTTTAAAAAAAATACTTTCCATAAATGGTAGGGAGTGGAAGCACGATCGGGACAGACACGCACTGGCGCGGGCTCAGTGTTAATTTTCCTCATTGGCGCGAGTACATAACGGGCTACCAGCGCCAAGGCAAAAACAGGTGTTTTTAGGGGTCTGCTCAGGAAATGATCAACAGAAGGAATGTTGTCCTCATGGAAAGGGATGCAATGATGGTATTTGCAAGGCATGACACTGCTTATTGGTCACAGAAACGACCCTGCAATGGGCGAGATGGGAATTGCAGGGACGGTGACAAATTACTGTGTAACAGATGCCCCCTAAAGTATGAGGCCTGAGAGAGAGAGGGGTGAAATGCTTTACGAGAACATGTTCAACTGAAGGCCCGCCGTCGGAAAACCTGCGCAGAAAGATACAACTGATATCTCAAGTACATGATGTATATGTGGTATGGACGCAGCCATCCAAAACAGAGTATGCTATAATCCGGATCCAGGGTATGGGCGCAGCCATCCAACTAAGATCAAACAAATAGACTCAGGTATGGTCGCAGCCATCCAATCAGTGAGTCATGTACATAATGATAATAATCCAAAATCGCAGCCTGGATTACAACAGACACAATCCAGGGTCTTGCGCTCCATCTCGACCCTAACAAAGTACAAGTTCAAGCATGTGAATATGTGAGCTGAAGTCGAACATGCAAGAACATCGTCTGATTACCAGCCAATGATGAAAGCTGTTAACAGACGCGAGAGAAACCACCAATAATGACAATGGTTCTCAAGGTACTACAGGTACAATCTACGGCGTGCGAATAAATGAGTTGATGTCGAACACCCGCAGAATCACTCGATCGGAGGCCAATGATGAAAACCTCACGTCGAATGCGACGAACCTGCCATTGAGGCATGCAGGCTCCAAGGTACCATCAGGAGTCTCTAGACCAACTTCCGGGATAATGAGTTGAAGTCGACAGGAAGTGACCTTGATCGAAGGTGGGCCATAATGATTCCCACATCATCGACACGAGACAGAGGAACATAATGTTTTGTTGTGAATCAGATCATATGAGAAACAGAGGAAGGTAACTAGCATTGCCCAAACCTCCCAACTCAAGAGCAGCAATGGTTGTGAGTTTGTTTGAACTCAACTTCCGCCATCCATATTTAAAAAAATGTATCCCTGAAATAGAAAGGATTGGGTCATTTATTTACAGAGCGCCAAGTGGCGCGACCTCTTTACAGGATTTCCCTGATTGGCGCGAGCACTGAACTGTCTACCCGCGCCAATGCAAAAAGAGTTGTTTTTCATAAGTTTTGCAAGGAGATGTCTCAAGGGAAAATATAGCTCACATTCAGAGGGATGCATTGATGGTGATTTCAAAGCATGACAATGTTCACAGGTCACGGAATGGGTCCTCCATTGTGCGGGATGGGGAATGGTGAGGACGGTGACAAATTACTGTGTAACAGATGCCCCCTAAAGTATGAGGCCCGAGAGTGAGAGGGGTGAAATGCTTTACGAGAACATGTCCAACCGAAGGCCCGCCGTCGGAAAACCTGCGCAGAAAGATACAACTGATATCTCAAGTACATGATGTATATGGTATGGACGCAGCCATCCGAACAGAGTATGCTATAATCCGGATCCAGGGTATGGGCGCAGCCATCCAACTAAGATCAAACAAATAGACTCAGGTATGGTCACAGCCATCCAATCATTGAGTCATGTACATAATGACAATAATCCACAATCGCAGCCTGGATTACAACAGACACAATCCAGGGTCTTGCGCTCCATCTCGACCCAAACAAGTACAAGTTCTAGCATGTGAATGTGTGAGCCGATGTCGAACATGCAAGAACATCGTCTGATTACCAGCCAATGATGAAAGCCGTTAACAGACGCGAGAGAAACCACCAATAATGACAATGGTCCTCAAGGTACTACAGGTACAATCTACGGCGTGTGAATAAATGAGCTGACGTCGAACACCCGCAGAATCATTCGATTGGAAGTCAATGATGTAAACTTCACGTCGAATGCGACGAACCTGCCATTGAGGCATGCAGGCTCCAAGGTACCATCAGGAGTCTCTAGACCAACTTCCTGGATAATGAGTTGAAGTCGACAGAAGTGACCTTGATCGAAGTTGGGCCATAATGATTCCCACATCATCGACACGAGACAGAGGAACATGATGTTTTTGTTGTGAATCAGGATCGTATGAGAAACAGAGGAAGGTTGATATTTGGCAGAGGCTAAATTTCTCTGAACATACGAATTTAATAATGGACTGCGTATTTGACATCAACATCAAAGGTCATGTGGCGGATGAGGCAAGGAACAGATGAGAGGTCAAAAGAGGTTATCCAAACCCACTGAGGCAAAGTGAAGCAATGAGATGAGATGTCCACAGGTCTAGCAACAAACAAACAATGCTATGACGCAAGCTCCTAGTTACGAATGAAAGACTTGGGATAAGAGCCTACCTGGATTCCAACGCTAGATCTGAAGAAGAGATGTCCCCGTCCTTCAGCCCTGGCAGATCACAATCCTTCCACGATCTCCGTAGATGAACACCTGCACACAGAAGAAACGAACAGATACATGCATAGGAACCAGCATACGTAACTAAACATCGGTCAGAAAAGATATTACTCGCATTAACATGATGGAAAAGGGAGTGGAACCATAATCATAGTCATCTATTAAAATGATAAACGAATAGAAGTTACAACCAAGTTCTGACGTCGCAGCTTCCTTCGAACGGGTCTCCGGTCGTCCACGTCTCGCAAAGCTCGCCAAGGAAAGGGAAACCTCTCCAGAGTCTCGTAACAATGGTCTCCTCGCTTGAATGGGCCTTAAGGGAAAGAAAGGATTCTTTACAGCACAAAGGCGCTTGGGAATAGGGAGATGCAAAGCTTCAGCACTTCAAGACTATCAACCTTTCAGCCCCTTCATCAATGGATGAAGGCTATATTTATAGAGGAGAGGAGGAGGTTGGGATCCCTACAATAGTGGAAGGGAGGCCTTATCCTTTGGGAGGTTCCCCATAAGGTGGAAACAAGAGGCCAAAGGAGGAAGGCCGTGGTTATTCAAGCGAAACCACTCCTGATGACTCATCCACGAAGTTGTTGTAATCGAAACTTCGCCTCTTTTTTTTAAAAAAATTTCCATAAACAGAGTGGCGCGGGTACAACACTGGGACAGAGCGCCAATTGGCGCGGGCTCAGTGTTAATTTTCCCCCATTGGCGCGAGTACATAACGGGCTACCAGCGCCAATGCAAAAACATGTGTTTTTAGGGGTCTGCTCAGGAAATGATAAGCAGGAGAAATGTTGTCCTCATGGAAAGGGATGCAATGAAGGTATTTTCAAGGCTTGACATTGCTCACAGGTCACATAATGGGTCCTCCATTGTGCGGGACGGGGAATGGTACGGACGGTGACAAATTACTGTGTAACAGATGCCCCCTAAAGCATGAGGCCCGAGAGAGAGAGAGGGGTGAAATGCTTTACGAGAACATGTTCAATTGAAGGCCCGCCGTCGGAAAACCTGCGCAGAAAGATACAACTGATATCTCAAGTACATGATGTATATGTGGTATGGACGCAGCCATCCGAAACAGAGTATACTATAATCTGGATCCAGGGTATGGACGCAGCCATCCAACTAGGATCAAACCAATAGACTCAGGTATGGTCGCAGCCATCCAATCAGTGAGTCATGTACATAAGGATAATAATCCACTGTCGCAGCCTGGATTACAACAGACACAATCCAGGGTCTTGCGCTCCATCTTGACCCAACAGAGTACAAGTTCAAGCATGTGAATATGTGAGCTGAAGTCGAACATGCAAGAACATCGTCTGATTACCAGCCAATGATGAAAGCTGTTAACAGACGCGAGAGAAACCACCAATGATGACAATGGTCCTCAAGGTACTACAGGTACAATCCACGGCGTGCGAATAAATGAGTTGATGTCGAACACCCGCAGAATCATTCGATCGGAAGTCAATAATGTAAACTTCACGTCGAATGCGACGAACCTGCCATTGAGGCATGCAGGCTCCAAGGTACCATCAGGAATCTCTAGACCAACTTCCTGGATAATGAGTTGAAGTCGACAGGAAGTGACCTTGATCGAAGGTGGGCCATAATGATTCCCACATCATCGACACGAGACAGAGGAACATAATGTTTTGTTGTGAATCGGGGCCATATGAGAAACAGAGGAAGGTTGATATTCGCAGAGGCCAACTTCTCTTGAACATATAAATGGCACGACAATGGACTTGGCAGTATTTGACGTCAACAGATCAAAGGTCATGGCGACGAGGCAGTGAACAGATGAGAGGTCAAAAGAGATTACCCAAACCCATGGAAGCAAAGTGAAGCAACGAGATGAGATTTCCCCAACCCGACACGAATGCAGACAAGTGCCATGTTCAAGAGCGACATACTGCCGACGACAACGACGATGGTTCCATTTTTCCCCCACCATTTCGGTGAGTACCTCTTTATTTTTACACAAGATTGAAGAGGATACCATATGCTTGTCATATAAATCCGTCCTTCGGACGAATCCATCCTAGTGCATTTAACGAGTCCTAGGAAGGAGAAACTCGGAGAACGTCATTTCGACGAAATCCAATGTCATCAGGGTTTAACGAGTCTGACAAAGGAAGAACTCGGCGTCTTTTTATGTTTAGAGAGTTTGAAAAGACAGCGGAAAAGAAAACTCCACAGGTCCCTTTTCGTAAATAGTTCCCCAGATCCGAAAAGGTAGAAAACAATATCCGGGAAAACCTCCTAGTCGCGATAGGCTAGGGTATTCATTTTTCGTAATCAATCCATCCCAGCCCGAAAAAGGGTTAAACTTATACTGGGTGGATGTCGATTCGTGTCCAATTTAACGAGATCGAAACGACAAGGGCCTCGGCAATATTTTCATGTTTAGAGAGTCAGAAAAGAGCTGAAAGATGACTCCTCCTGGAGGAACGAGTGGTATAAAGGGTAGCAACTGGTTCCGGTAATGATGGAACTACTCAAAACAACTAAAGGTCAAGAGGCTGGCTAACAAGACCACTCATCGCAGCGGTTCCTCAGGAATGGGTAAAACAACCAAGTGAAGGCATATGATCGGCCAAGCAGATAGTGACGATGGAGTGAGAAAACCAAGGTTCATCTGGCAAAAACAGGCTGATAAAATGGCAATCACAAGGGGTAAAGGGAAAGGTTTCATTTTTACACAAGCTTGAAATCAGGAAACTCTGCTTGAAGTTGGTTTCATTTTTACACAAGCTTGAAACAAAGATAAACTATGCTTGAAACCGGTTTCATTTTTACACAAGCTTGAAACGGAAACAAACTATGCTTGAAATAGTAAGCATGCCCCCATCATGGTGACTCAATCCGAGGTACATGCCCCCCAAGCTTCAGTCCATGCACCTGAGTAAACAGATGGAGGGAGTGAAGGTTCAAGTTACGAGATCTAAGAAAGACTCGACTGGGATTTTACGAGAACTAAACAAAGACTCGAATTGAACAGGAACGTGTTTCATTGTTTTAACGAGGTTGACACATTAAAAGAACTATCCTCAGACACCCTTGTTTCATTTTTTAAGGAGCTTGACACAAGACAAGGAACTATGCTCCAACAACCTTTTTTCATTTTTTAAGGAGCTTGACACAAGACAAGGAACTTTGCTCCGAGATCCTGGTTTCATTTTTTAAAGAGCTTGACCCAGGGAGGAAACCGTGCTCCAACCGACTTACATCAAAATGAACAAGAAGGCGGTGCTTCCAAGAGTTCCACTCCTGATGGAAGGGAAACATCCTGGAAGTCAGGACCCAATGCCTCAAAGACGGATGCACGATTTCAAAAGATCATCAATCGGGAGCACAGCATCTGGTAGGCATCACATAGCTGGATTCACAAAAGGGACATACTGTGGATAAACCAGAAGGATGATGGCTGGCCAGCTGCCATATTAGGACCAAAGAATGAAAGCTGATCAATGGTCACGATCCGTCCTTCATGCGGAAAACAGACCACACAAAAAAGGGAGGAGACAAGCGTTCCCATGGCATAGGTGTAATCACCCCAAAAGTAGATTGAAATCCAAGGGGCCTCGAACAACCATCACGTCCATATGGACGGTTTTACCTCCCAAAGTAACAGGTAACCTTGGAAGGATCCCTAACGGTTGACTCTGCCCTTTCCGTTAAAAGTCAACGTATTTCACAGAATAGTAAGCGGCGAACCGAAAGCTTGCCAGGTAGTTGAAGACAGAATACTAACAGAGGCACCTTCGTCTATAATGGTGCTGGGTACAACCAGACCAAGAGCCTGTACCGTGATCTCGAAAGGCACATAAGACGGAAGGCGAAATCCTGCAAATCGGTTCCAATCAAAGGAAGCGACCAAACTACTCGGAGGGGCTACCATCGAAATGCGAAGGTCTTCCCCTGATGTTACGGAAGAAGGAGCATCCTCTATAACCTCCATCTCGAAGGTGGGAGGGAAATCCTCCGGAGCCTCCATCATGGGAGGCGGAGGAGCAGCTTCTTCTTGAAGTACAGGGACAGGAGAATCATTCTCCAAGTCCGAAGAATCTGAAGAAAACAGAAGCACACGAGGGTTATGAGATCCACTCTCGACAGAAAAGACCTGGTGCACCGCAGATGGGGCCAGTTCAACCGATCCCACGACCAATGGTTTGGTCATGGACTCGATTCTCCGTACCCGACCGGGGGGAGTGGGACTGACCCGGTTGATGACTCTTGACCAATCTAGGATCAGTCGTGGAGGACCTAAAGAAAGTCGTTTTATAACCAAATCAGAGGGCATGGTGTGTAGAAAACAACCGAGTTGTCCAAACTCGTTTGGCTTCTTCCATATAAGGACAAAGGCAGAATAGCATGGTGCCTCACACAACTTTCATGTGATTGGTAATCTTACCCCTCGCTTCTTAGGAGCCTTATCGCACTGTGTGAAGACGTGCCTCATCCTCGACCCTAAGTCGCACAATGGTGGATGACCTACGGACCATGCTTCAATCACCTTGGGAATGCCAAAGGCCCCGAAGGCATGGTCTCCGTGCACAACATGCACGGAACTGACCTCCGTGGAGGGTCGGAGGGCCTATCAAGAGGAGATTTCCTCAAGCAGAGTCGTACTTTTTAACCTCTCGCCATCGTACTTCTTCTTCTTTGTCTTCTTCTTCTTCTTCTTAGCCACCTCGGTTACTTGAATCTGTACTTTCACTGTGCGAAGTAGAAGAGGAGACGCAGTAAACAAAGCGGTAAGAAGGGGAGAGGTCCACCTTAGAATCAACATGATGTCGTTCCGTGGAGGAACTGATTGAACAAAGAGGAGACATTCTAGACTACAGAGGTTTGAGAACAACCAAACAGGCAACCCAACAGTTAACCCAGGAAGGGACAACGTCGCCATGTAAGGAGCACCAACATTTCCAAAAGGAGGAAATTGACCAGGATTCCCTTCTGAGGGGATTCCTTGGTTGGTGAACTCTGAAAAAGTTGCCATCAAACTCAAAACCACACACGGGCTGAAAAAGAGTTAAGGGCACACGATCAAACGGTCACAAGCAATATCTAAACGGGTGTGTTATCGTGGGAGATTGATTTTACCACATTGGAAAATAAAAAAATTCTACCGTTTCATGTTTTAAGAGTCGAGAAACGATAAAAAGATGACTCTATCTCTTTCAGAGTTGACACAAGCGTGAAAGGACAAGCGCTTGACGGTCTTTTCAAGTTTAGGGAGTCAGAAAAGACCAAATGACTGCTCGGGAAAAACTAGGCACAAAGGGTGTACCAAATATCCGTGAACTGCAATATACACCTTGGTTTCAAAAATGAAACAGAAATCGACCAAGGACTTTCCGTGCGTGCAGGTAGTCTCCCCGAATGCTGTGTTCGGTGTATCACGGGTATAGGGCGGCAGACTCGGCTTCCTATGGATAAAGGATTGAAAACCTATAGGGGTCTCCCTTTATATACGCGACGGTACGGGGAGCGCAAGTCCGTACTAGCGCTGTCTAAAGCCAACGGGCGAACGACAGCTGCTAGGTTTAACGACGCCGGAACACGTCTCTAGCCTAGACCTTCTAAATATGTTTCGTTAAGTTCCAATGTTGCCTTAGGTTAATTGAATAAATTTTATAGTTGATCTTCAATTAAGTTTCAATTTCCAGGCCTTATCGTATGTAGTGTCTCCTAAATGCAAGCTATATGCCACGATGCAACATTTCGTTCGATGAAAACTAGTTAAATGAGAGTTGAGAGCTTTTATACAAACGAAATGAGCGGAATACAAACAAGAATGTCTCTAATGCAACTAATGCAATTGCACACTTTTCATTCAAACACTAATCACTAGTAATACGGAAAAGATGACAATTTGCACTAATTAAAAAAAAAACAAAAGAGACTATATATTTTTTTTGATTTTCAATGTTTAATGGCTAATGTGCACTGAAAACAAAAGGAACAATTTGAGAAATGATAACTAAGAGAGCGAAGCAAACAATATTCACTCAACAAAGCAAGCAACCAAATCTCTAAATCGACCCAAAGTCTCTCAAATCGAAGAAAGACTCGAAAACACCCAATGGACCGTGTGATCTAGGTCCAAAGCAAGGGCAAACGAATTCTGAATGAAAGAATGAACAATCACTCAAAAGACGCAGCAAAACAATCAAAGACTGTTAAGAGAGCGTGGAGAATCAATCAACAAGTTGACAGGACAATCAAGACACCAAAACTCCCAAGGAGGGCTCGATTCACTATGCCACTAGATGCCCTAGGGCTCAAATCGTGAAACCGATAGACAGAGGCAAACAACCAAAGGATAGCGGTGAATTCCGATCAAACAAGACTCCAATACACTCAAACAATCAGGAAATCAAGAAGAAAAGTACTGGTCAAGCTCAGAAAGCCAAAAATTGAAGAAACTCAAAAAAGTCACGGGGGTGGCGCGACTGTGGCCTTGAAACTAGCGCCAGAGGCCGAGTGGCGCGAGACAGACAAATGCAACACGCGCCAAGTGGCGCGACTGTCAGGTAAAAACCCGCGCCAGTCGAATTCTTCAATGAAAACTAAAAACAAGCTAATCTGAGAAAAAGACCAACACAAGCTAAGCAAACCACAAGGCTAAAATAATGAAAGAACCCAACCCAGAAGGTTCATCAAGCAAGGAGAAACAATCAAAGCGAACCAATCATAAACGAGACAAGGAAAACCGGACGGCTCCCCAGCGGAGTCGCCAATTTGTTGGGAAGGTAAATCCCCTCTGCGGACAGAGGCGATCCCTACTAGCCCAGCAGAGGTCTAGCAACAAACAAACAATGCTATGACGCAGGCTCCTAGTTACGAATGAAAGATTTGGGATAAGAACCTACCTGGATTCCAGCGCTCGATCTGAAAAAGAGATGTCCCCGTCCTTCAGTCCTGGCTGATCACAATCCTTCCACGATCTCCGTGGATGAACACCTGCACACAGAAAGAACAAACAGATACAAGCATAGGAACCAGCATACGTAACTAAACATCGGTCGGAAAAGACATTACTCGCATTAACATAATGGAAAAAGGAGTGGAACCATAATCATAGTCATCTATTAAAGTGGTAAACGAATAGAAGTTACAACCAAGTTATGACGCTGCAGCCTCCTTCGCGCGGGTCTCCGGTCGTCCACGTCTCGCAAAGCTCGCCGGGGGAAAGGGAAACCTCTCCAGAGTCTCGTAACAATGGTCTCCTTGCTCGAATGGGCCTTAAGGGAAAGGAAGGATTCTTTTCAGCACAAAGGCACTTGGGAATGGGAGATGCAAAGCTTCAGCACTTCAAGACTAGCTTGCCATGGATCTGAGCAAGCTTTTATAGATGGGGAAGGAGGGAGTTGGGATCCCTATTATTATGGGATGGGCCCTATCAACAAGGAAGGTTCCATAGAAGGTGGCAAAACTACTTCCCTTCCATAGAACTCCCGTAGCCAAACTTCCCAACTCAAGATAGGCAGTGGTTGTGAGTTTGTTTGAACTCAACTTCCGCCATCCATATATAAAAAACAGTCCCTAAAATGGGTGGCGCGATTGCTGCTCTATGACAGAGCGCCAAGTGGCGCGACCTCTTTACGGGATTTCCCTGAGTGGCGCGAGTACTGAACTGTCTACCCGCGCCAATGCAAAAAGAGCTGTTTTTCATGGATTTTGCAAGGAGATGTCTCAAGGGGAAATGAAGCTCATACTCAGAGGGATGCAATGATGATGTTTTCAGTGCATGACAGTGTTCACAGGTCACGTTATGGGTCCTCCATTGTGCGGGACGGGGAATGGTAGGGACGGTGACAAATTACTGTGTAACAACAAGTTTCATACATCACTCTGGAGCAGCATAGTCCAATTTCAGCAGAAGAGGACCTAAACGTAACTTAGAGAAAGGAAATACAACGACAGAACCCATACGGAGAGATGAGGCATCGTCCTTTGCCATTGATGTCAAAGGGGGAGGAAGAACAAACAACAAGAGAAAGAGAAAGCAAACAGAGAAAGTGGATTGCCATCAATGCCAAATGGGGAGACTGTTGGAAATATTGTCATTGATGGCAAAGGAGGCAGCACTCAGGCAAAGGAGGCAGCGCTGAAGCAGAGGAAGGCAAAAGAAGCACAGTTAAAGCAATAGAGGCCGCAAGAAGAATGTCAAAATGTAACAGTCATAGAAGCACAGTGAAGAACCATTATTGGAAGGTAGAGACAGAGGCAGAGCGACAGAAGCAGCAGAAGCAGAGACAGAGGCAGAGAGCCGTTATAAAATTCCGGGAATCGCACACTCTAGCCGGTGTTATACATATAATATAACACAAACATTATTCCGGGAATCGCTTCACTCCAGCGGCAAAAACATATATAAACATATATGTGTAGCGCATCACATAAACAAAGGTCTAAGCTCAAATATATAAGTGGAGCACTTTATTAAAAGAGTGCAAAAAACTAAGATTTAAATGGTGGGACCCCTCCTCAATCGCAATAGGAGAAAAAACTGTGAAGCGTAATATGTAACCCACAGAAAATTGCGATTGCGATGAGAATTCGGACCCGATGGGTTTATAAATCATGGCTAATATATATTTGAGTTCCAGGTCTAATCACATCAGCACTGGTCAATCGCATCAGAGAATATATGAATTGCGATTGCGATTGGAAGTCCTGACCCGATGGAGGTATGAATTATAATTCAAACATGTTTGAAGTCCTTTCCCGATCGCACCGGCAAAATACAATGAACAGTGGCCAATCGTAACACATATTAAAAGACTTGCGATTGCGATTAAGAGTTCAGACCCGATGGGTGTATTAACGATGGTTTATATATATTTGAATTCCGGCTAATCGCATCGGAGATTATAAGAGCGTCGGAACATATATTAAATGACTTGCGATCGTGATTGAAGCCCGGACCCGATGGGCTTATAAACCATGAGTAACAAGTTTTTGAAGTCCGACATGATCGCATCGGAACAACCCAATCGCATCGGAGAAAATCTGGCAGCGGATCACTTGCAACTAAAAGTTGCGATTGCGATTGAAGCCCGGACCCGATGGGCTTATTAACTATGATTAACACGTGTTTGAGTTCCAGTTCTAATCGCAATCGGAAAATTTGTGAAGGCGCTGTTATATATAAATATATATATAAAGTTGTTGCGATTGTATTGAAAAGTGCCGCGTGATCTGTGGACCCACGGGCCTCGGCTTAAGGTGGAGGGCGATTATTAATATACGACTGTGATATATGTCCGTTTCGCTTGCGGAATGTTTCACATCAACAAGACACTAATCACATAAAAGGGATTGGAGTTCCTCCAGATTACAGTCAGCAAATATAAAAGCACAGTTACACGTATGCAGCAGTTACACCACAGCAGAGGACAGAAGAGCAAACAGAACTGAAAAGAGATAAAACACAGTCATAGAAAAGACAAAGACACAGTCAGAGAAAAGACAAATGCGCAGCAAGCCAAGAGACAAAACGAGTGAGCTGGAGTTCTCATTTAAATTTGAATGTAAATGTTTTATTTAAATTTATATTGTTGTGATGCATTGGCAAGTCTCTGGAAGAGAGAAAATATCCCACTATAATATTAAAATAAGCACCTACAGTTACATTTTTCTGAGTAAGCTAAAAAGAGATGAGAAGGCAAAAGGCAAAGAGACATGGCTGTCCATTTCGAATTCCCAGTGGAATAAAAACAGCCATGAAGCTATTTTTGTATAAAACAGGGTAATATCCAAGGGGAGAGAGTTGACGAAAAAGGAGTGAGAGAAGAAGAGAGTATGCAGCAGAATTAAAGAGAGTTGAAGAGAATAAGCAAGCTGCAAGAAGAATGTGAATAAGGAGGAGCTGCGAAAAGAAGAAGAAGGGGCTGAGCAGAGATGATGCAGGTCTGATATAAGATTTGATGAACAGCAGAGAAGAAGGTACAGAACAGAGCTGATATCCAAGGTAAATAAGCAAGTGTTTTTCTTTTGAAAGAGTAAGGAATTTGGAGCTTCCCTATCAAGTTGTAGCTTGATAGATGTCAGTTGTAGCTGATTGAGGTAGGAGCCTCCTATAGGTTGGTGCCTGCAGAAAATAGATGGGAGTTGGTGCTTCCACATAAAGTTTTAGCTTGATAAAATGTCAGTTGTAGCTGACTGAGGTAGGAGCCTCCTGTAGGTTGGTGCCTGCAGAAAATAGATGGGAGTTGGAGCTTCCTTGCAAGTTGTAGCTTGCAGAATTGAGGTTGGAGCCTCCTGTAGGTTGGTGCCTGCAGAAAATCAGTGGTGAGAGGGAGTTGGAGCTTGCCTTTGTATCACAACAATAATAAGATGTGGTTTTCTCCCTTTATGGGTTTCCACGTATATCTGGTGTCTATGTGCATGATGTCTATGTGTTGATATGATATATCTATTCTGCTAATACTTTCTGCTAACATATTAAGACTGCTGGTGCATTATCTAATCTTCTTATTAATTGCTGCTCATAAATAAAGATTGCTCACACATTATGTTGATCATGAAATGAAGGTGTTAATAAAGTAAAATAAGTTTTAAAGGAAAAAGTTTTAAAAGTCCATGAATGTGTTAAACTGATTCACCCCCCCCCCCCCCTCTCAGTTTAACTAAGATTTCAACAGTATCAACCTCCATGATCTATCTCAATTAATGAGACATAAACTCCAATTCCATTCACATTAGAAGTTGCTCAACTACCTCATCATGTAGATCTAGGCTTAATTAATCCACATTCACACACAAAAAGTGGATACTTATTCATATTGAGGATTTTGGGTCCCTCCACCTTTTTATTTACTTAATTTATTACTAAAGTTAAGAACTCTAACATTCCAAATATCAGGTGAAAATTTTGGAATATTATTGTCCTCCCCGGAAAATTTTTTCTTGTCCTCAAGCAACTAAAAGGGTAGATGCAAAGCCATCTATTCCCCTCCAAATGGCATCCACATAAGGAAGGCTTTCTCCATTTTCTACAATGTGTTATTTATGTTTGGTTCCAAAGTTGTCTTTCAAAAACATATAGAATGACCTCTAACTGTATGGTTAGATGTCCTCCTTCCATCATGAAGTACCAAGTGAAAACCATATGAGTTCCAACTTCATCATTAATACATGAGATACATAAAATAAAGTGACTCTTTCCATAAGGGAAAAGATCCATCTCACAATAAATCTCTTCAACCCGTGTTTTATGAATTTGATTGAGCATTGATATGCTCTCCCCCTTAGCCCTGTTGGCCTTGTTGGATCCAAGCATCATTCCAACATTATGCAAAAGAAGAAGGAAAGGAGTTATATTGGTAGACAAAGATGTCAAACCATATTCTCCTAATAGTAACCAATAGATTAAGGCCATTTGCTACCATCCTCCATCTCTTTCATGTAAGATGGACAAGCCAAACTCCCCCAAAAGCAACCAAAGCAACAAGAGATCTTGCTGCTTTCTCTCCTCCTCATGTGCATCATGAAGCAAAAACATACTAATGGACATATGGAATGTCACACCATCCCAATACAAAGAAACATCATTAATGCACATCATGAGAGCATCATGCCAATATTTATCCAATACAAAACACATAGACATAGGATATGTCATGTGGTGGCCAATATCTCTCAAGGAAAACCAAAGTGAACATGCCTTCTTTTGCTACATTCTATCATTGATATACAAGGCATGAATCAGAAAATTATGAGCTATTGGGTGGTAAGCATACTCACCCAAGAGCAACCGGCGCAACCATGCCTCCCTCTTCATTTCATAAGTGTTCCTCAAGGCATGGATCAAATAAATAGGAGCCTTTGGGTAGTGACAGGAATCTCCTAAGGGCAACCAACGTAACCAAGCTTGCTAGCCCATATCATAAATCTGCAAGTGTTCATGCAACCCCTTGCTTATCATCCTCACCCACTCACCCCAATATGGAAGATGAGTGATGTGCTACATAATCATGGTATCCTCCCTTTGTAGAATACCATCTTCCCAAAACCGATGAATAACTTTTTACTTCATGAAATGTTGAAGTGCACCTCCAATGAGATCTCTTAATGAGACCTTCTTCTCATCCATGGCCTTCCAAAACCAATGAGGTTCTGGATCTACTGTAGGTAGAAGTCTCTCTTTGAGCTGTGAGATTCTCATTGAGAAAGGGTCATCTAGAAAGGAAGAAGGCTTCCTCATCTCAAGATGTCTACCATTTGTCATCTTTACCTCCATTGCTTCATGAGTGAAGCTACCTTCAGAATGCTCCAAGACTAATGGGGCCTCATCATTATCACTGCTACTAGGTGACAACATTGTAGATCTGCAAGGTAATACATATACTATCCCAAGGCAAGGTACAATACTAATATCATGACCAGTAATTGTACATAGGATCATGCTCATCCCATCTTCTAAAACTCTACATTTCAACTCAAGAGGTTGAATGTAGTCCATACATGAAAAACAGGTATAGCTTTTCATCTCCTCCTTGATTAGATCAAGGGTCCTCTGCGCTGTGATATTTTGCTTCTTCAAATCAACATTTGGATCTAACCCTTGGTTATGCATTGGCCCCAATGGCATGTCCCCACAAGTTTCAATAAGATATATTGAAACAATAGGTGATGAATTTTTATGCATACCTTGGATCAACTAATATGTGGGAACTTCTTGACAAAACACAAGAGTTCCTCCAACTGGGAGAATAGTGCCTCCAACTGCTGGTAAGAGTGATGGTTATTTTTTTCCAAGTGTACCAGCGTTCGAATCTTCCTCCTTTCCCTCATGCATCTCCTGAATCATGCATGGGACTATATTGCAAAGATGCAAGTCTCTCTTCTCCAGATGCAAGTAATTCTGCAGTTGGTGGTGAATGTAGTGACTTCTTGTCCAGGGTGACAAGATTGACATCCTCCTCCTTAGGAAATGTCACTTTGTGACACATCTCTAGTTTTCTAACATCAAATTCCTTCCTCAACTTGTGAAAGAGCTCTGAATATTTAGTCACCTTTGCATGCTCCATGTGACCAAACCAGAAATCATTGGCTTCACCTAAAATATGAAGTGCTGCAATTTGAACAGGCTCTCCTTTAGCTACAGGATGTAGTCTGAAAAATGCATCTAACTCTCTCCTTCAAGCCTTAACAGTGCTTGAGGAAGATCCATCAAATGTAGGCAAATATAATCTATTATGCCTCTTTCTTCTATTGCTGCTATAGGATCCTCTTTCTTCTTTGATTTTGAAGAATTGTTGGAGAGTTAGCTTCTCCTTGAATGCTCTAGACTGTGCTTTGTACTCTTCAAGATATAGACTGAGAGTCTCATGAGTCTCAAGTGTTCTTCTTTCTTCATTTCTACACCTCTCACCTTCTCCAAAGAAAGTGGGCATAGTGGATCTATGAGGAGATATATGATTCTACAATTTTCTTCTTTGCTGATAGGAAGTGCTTGGACCTTCCTCATCACATCTTCTTCTTGGATCTTCCTTCTACCTTTCCTCTTTCATTTGATTAACCTCCTTGGGGATATTTTGCATAGATCTACAGAAATGAGTGGCAAAAATTTCTTCCTCGATGATAGATCTCATCTATCTGCTTCTTCTTTAGATGCAAAAGATGAAGTGTCCACAAACTGAGCCAAAGATCATGCTTTGATACCACTATAATATCCCGAGAGGGAGAATGCAGTAATACTTAAACACAATATAAGAACTGCAACAAGATAAAAAATAAATCTTAAGACAACATCAGAATTTATAGAGAAGATGAGCCATTTTATTATATTGGAAAAGATTCAATTACACAATGTACAAAATATGAGGGGATCTAGCCAAAGAGATGGCCTAGAATCACTCAGAAAACATGCCATAATAGGCACTGCGTAACTGGAGAACCACTGAAGCAAATACTGCACTGTCCCTTCAGTAAAATATGAACATATGACTGCAGGCTGAAAAGGAAAATGCAGATCTACTCAAATCTAGAGCTTAGATGATGCCAATATTCAAGATCTGGCCAATGTGATGGATTCCCAAGATAACCCAGAAAGTATTTTCCAGATCTACAACTTTGGAAAATAACGTCCCTAGGATTTGATCCTTGATCTGTTGGGAAATACAGATCCGAAGCTAGATCTTTCAGATAGATGGCTGAAATATGTTGCAAGATCAGATCTATGCTTGAAGGGCTGATCCCTTCTTTAGATCTACAAGCTAGAAGCTCTAGATCTAGCTTCTCAATCCTCCAATAATGATTACAGCTGCCGCAACACAACTGCCAATAGAAACTGCGATGTGAGGGAAAGAGAGGCCTTCTGCCTTCTGAAAAATGCTGCAATAAACTCTAGGTTGATGGAAATACTGATGGAAATGTGAGGGGATGATCCCTCATAGGATTACTAACTGAAATGCTAGCAACTTCCTTCCTCCTTTTGGATCTGCAAATTGGACAACGTAATTCCTGAAGGAAATACTACTGCTAGGAGGTAAATAACTTTTTCCCTGATGCCAGATCTAAAATGAAGCTTTGGGAATGCTCATATATAATCCCAAGGTGATAGGAATAAACCCTCACCAGTTCTCTAGCTGAAGTACTGCAGACAACTTCCACCTTCCAAGCTGATCTTCAAAAATCTGTAATTTATGAATATGAATGTTCTACAGAAAGTAGGAAAATATATGTGGCACCAATGCCTGATGTGGAATGAAGTACAATAATGTTTCTAGAGATACTCTAAGAAAGAGGTGGGATTCCCGATTAGGAACACCCTGTGCTAAACAACACTTGCAATCTCTGCTAAACAACCCGAGAAAGCAATGGAATGTCACATGAAAATTCTAGATCTGAAAAGATCCTTAACATCAAGATTCACCGACATACCTCCATCCTTGCCTTCATATTATTTATATAATGTTTGAGCCTTCCCATGCCTTGGCCCTCATTTAGACTACACTGTGCATGTGGACAAGATCCTCCAAGTTTGACTGCATTGTTTGACCAAATCAACCATCATGTCTAGGTGCAATGTACACCCTCTCCATCATGTGTGCTTTGATTGCACAACATCCTCCATCACTTTATCATGAATGTTCCATGATATTCTGTTTGACGTCTTCAAGATCTTAGTTGACTATATCAACCTCCATGATCTATCTCAATTAATGAGACATAATCTCTAATTGCATTCACATTAGTAGTTTCTCAACTACCTCATTATGTAGATCCAGGCTTAATTAATCCACATTCACATACAAAAAGTGGATACTTATTCATATTGAGGATTGTGGGTCCCTCCACCCTTTTATTTACTTAATTTATTATGAAAGTTAAGAACTCTAATATTCCAAATATCAGGTGAAAATTTCGGAATATTACATTATTCCTATTATGTTTAAATGAAAAACTTGTTTCAGAATCCATCTAGTTAATGGTGCTCCATTGCAGTCATTTATACATTCCATATTTCTACCATAATCATTTTAAGATTCATCCGTTGTTTAATGCCTTGATATGGTTATCTACTCTATTTATTATTCTCACATCTGCAATTAATAATTGGCATAAGGAAGTGTTTCTATCTTTCCTTTGGGAATATTTTCCCAATTCACTGAGCATTCAACATGTCATTGATCTCAGTTTTTACTAACTCCATTCCCAATGGGTTTTTCTCTGCCCTACCACCACACCTATAAAATATACTATTTTGCAAATATCTAGCCAATTTTCTTCATTAAAACCAATATTTAGTGATTGAGTAGAAATATGAAGCCCTCTTTGAAGTTGGAAGGGTCAGATTCCAACTTCCAAGTGGTTTGTGGTTACCTCTTAGTTTCTCTCTTCAACCTAGGGAAATTGTAGAGTGCTAACATTCTGGTGCCGTTGATGGGGAGAGAAAGGTTCCATATTACCTGGGAAAGATCATCAAAGTTTCAGAGCTGATTGTTGATGGTGGAAAACAGTCAGATATAAGGAGGCTGTACCATTCACCTGGAAATTCCAATCAATGTTACATTTAGATTCAAAGACTCCACTGGAGAACGAGACTTGTTGACAGACAAATGGAAGGAAATTTCAGAAAAACTAGGTATCAAAGCTTCAGTTTTTGGCAAGAAATCTTCTTCTTTTTCGTCAAATACCTCTTTTCCTTTCCTAAACATGTTAAAATAATTTTCCTTTACTTTTCATATTCTAATGATGACCATAAATATTCACTTGATTCTCCCTCTTTTAAAATTGTAAATAAATATTCTCTTCCTTGCAATTTTGATATTGAAATGGATTCCAATGATGACTATGATCAATTTTATGAGCCTCCTATGACCCAATCCACTATCATACTTTCTATACCAAATCCTATATCTTCCAAGTTTCAAGAGAGATATAAACCCCTGAAATTACCTCCTATTCTCCATGACATTCCTTCAAATCATTTTAAGTATCTGCCTATATTTGATGTAGAACTTGACAAGATTTCAGCTGAAAAACACATCCAGGGTTTTGAACATTTCCTTGACATTTTTGTATGATAGATTTTTCTCAATCATTGCAAGGAGAAGCAAAGATATGGTTTAGAAGTCTGCCAACTGGCTTTATTTCCAATTTCCAACAGTTTGAGCACACTTTCCTTGACACATGGGAGGTTAAGAAAAACCCTTTTGTGATTTAGGACAAATATGAGAGTCTAAAGAGGTATCCAAGTGAGTCAGTTTAAGATTTCTTAGCCATATTTAGTAAAGTTTACGATTCCATACTTGCTAATATAAAACCTCCCCCAGGGTTGGCTATACTTCATTACCCTAATAGATTAGATGTTGAGATTTCCTATTAGCTCAGGGAAAGGAATCCAATTACTTTGGAGGATATGAAGAAAAATGTTGTTAGTGTGGAAGAAAAACTATTGGCCAAAGAGTCCAAGATAAAGGTTGAAAGGATGAAAGGTGTAAGGGAGGAGCCATAACCATCATCATATACCAATATGGATACTTCTGTTAAAATGATGTAAAGGATGACAGAAAGGATGAATTTGGGAGACAAAGTTGTTGCTGGAGAATAGAGGAACCTATGAGATCAACAAAAAATAAGAAATCCTTTCCAATAAATTTTTGCAAAAGAAGAAGAGGTTGCTGGTCGAAACTATTTTATTGTTGATTCATGCCACCATGAGATAGAAACTGATTGTTTTATATATACTCTTGAAGAAAATCATATAACTGAATTTGTAGATCATCCTGCAGATTTCAGTTGTGACATAAATGAATAATATAGGGAAGATACTGAATCAGGTGAAGGAACTTTACCCTTGTGTTTTGCTTCATTCCAATTGCTGAAGGAGAAATTTCATAGTGTTAAAGGTCAAGAGTATTATAGTTTTGACATTGAACATAAGGAAAACAATGCATTTGCTAATGGTAACTCTCTACCCTTATGTTTTTCTTCCTTTTAATTATTTCCTGTATAAATTTCTTATTACCAATTTTATTAGTTTTTTACAACTTGTTTCCTTGCTTCATTAGAAAAGTTCTCACAACTCTACATTTATTCACCACAAATTCGATGTTTGGTCATTTTAAGGTCTCTGCACAAAGGAGGCAGGGGAGTGCTACACTCAGAGAGAGTGTTGCGTTTCTTCCAAGCTGATGGTCAAATTGCCTCTTCAGGTACAAAATCTAGTATTGTTTGATACCTTAGTTTTGTATAACTACCAAATTGCATGCATGTGCTCAATGAATAGCTAGGAACCCTGCAAAATCCTAAAATTTATGATTGCTGCATTTTTTGCATCGCTACACTTTCTGTCATTTCACTGTGCTTTCTCTGTGTGCCACATTTTTGTGTTTTATCATTTCCAAACAGTGAAATACTAGTTTTCATCCTCCATATGAAAAGTATATCATATAATTCAAATAAATTGAAGCTCCTTACCTAATATTTGTGTGCCTCAAAGGTGATTGAGCTCATTTTCTCCATATGTTGCGCTTTTGGCACTATGTCTATCTCTTAAAATTCTGCCACTAGGACCAAGCATACAAATTTTTTTGTGGGGTTTCCAAGAAGTGATTGGTGTTGTTTGAATTGTTTCATAAGGTTTATTATTATCAATTGTCACTAAAAATAACTTTGGAGTTCCTTTTCATCATCACCATACTACCTGCTACACACAATAAACCTACAATGAAATTATTGAGCCTAAGGAGTAGAATGAAATGTCTAGGAAAAATGTGAGTGAGTTTTGGAATATGTATGAACCAACCATAGAGAATGTTAAGTATATGTTGAAGAGGTATCTCCCACTACATAGGAAAATGAAAAAAAATATGTAGGAATAACATTACCATGAGGAAAGAGTTAAGAGCCACCAAGAAGTAGTTAAAAGAGATGCAGGAGAAATATAGAGGCAAGTTGGATCTGTTGGTTGAAGCAACCAAAGTTTGAATGTTGGAAAAGGGTTAAACAAGGCAGTTTTGATTTTTATGTTTTTCCTAGGTATGGTTGTTTGTGGAGTTGAGGTTAAATAAGATTACATTTTTTATGAATTTACTTTTACAAACACATTTAGTCAGGATTTTGGAGTCATTTTCAAAAGAAGCATCCAACACAACATTTTTGTGTCCTAACTAGCATTAGGGTTAGGGTTTTTGGTGTGAAGATGAATGTTTTAGATTTTTGGCGAAAGGAGGATTAAAAGGGGAATGTAGCATGATATTTGTAGTTTTAGTATCATCACCAACATGAGTAGCTTGCCCAGAGACCTCACTGTCACTCAAACCAGGAAAATAGATGGCACTGCACTTTTTCAATTGGCGTTGCGTTTTTGGATATGGATGAGATTGTCGAAGTTGGGGGTTTTGTATGATGAAAAACATATTATAAGGAGGAAATTATCCATGTATAGGAT
Source organism: Pinus albicaulis (assembly GCA_034641835.2). Classification (NCBI taxonomy): domain Eukaryota; kingdom Viridiplantae; phylum Streptophyta; class Pinopsida; order Pinales; family Pinaceae; genus Pinus; species Pinus albicaulis. Next base: position 670,663,064 of record CM076581.1, read on the forward strand.
TTTTCACACATCCTAAAATGATCAGGAAGCTCAGGGATCAACCAGAGGTATCTCAACCATGGAGTGCTGCGCTTTCACACAATCACCGTATTTTGACCATATCTCTTAAAACCTATACTCGTTTTCCATGAATTTTTTACAGTTGGAGAATAAGGGTGAGATGAATAATACCATTTAATTTTAGGTCAAAATGATTCACAGTTTTTGGGAAATGATCCACCATCTTATACAACCATTTTTGGATTTTCTCAAGATCTGTGAATCGAATTTGGCTCAAATTGTTTGTGGAGAAGTGTAATGATATTAAATTTTTGTCAAAAAATAATCTCAATCTAGATTAATTTTTAGGATATATGCAAAAATATCAGGTGCTACATTTTTCTGCTGCGTTTTTGGGTTTCTAATGAACTAGGAGAAAGGGAAGTGCCAGTGCTATGCTTCCACATAGTCATCGTTTTGACCAAGTTATCCAAGTCAAAATATTTTGAAAATTGTTTTTATGGGCTTAGTAATTGTAATAAAGCATCTAGTGACTCATAGGCTCGATTTGGGTTGAGTATTTAATTTAAAATTCTTAGAAAAGATCTAGTTAAGTGGTTCCTAGTTTTCAGAAATCAGTTCTATTTTCATTGCATAAGTTAGAGACATAAATACTAATGAGAAATTCGACCCCTAGAGGTGGGAACTAAATAATTTTATTATATTTATGATGTGGATGTAGTTGAGAAAAGGGTTGGCTAGGTTTGAGAGGAAAGAACACTATGCATATTGTAATTATTTTCTGAGTTTTAATGAAATTGGTGGATCAGAAGTACCTGGTTAAATATCTTCAAAGATTCATGTGATTCGTCTCTCTTATGTGTGTGTTTACTATTTTGTATGTGTTATATTTCTTCCTATGATGTTTAAATGAAAAAATTGTTTCATAATTCGTCTAGTTAATGGTGCTCTGTTGCAATCATTTATACATTCAATATATTTTTTCTTTCATAATCATTTTAAGATTCATCAATTGTTTTATGCCTTGAGATGGTTATCTAATTTATTTATTATTCTCACATTTTCTACTATTAATTTGCATAAGAAACTGTTTCTATATTTCCTCTGGAAAATTTTTCCAAATTCACCAAGCATCCACCACGTCATTGATCTCAATTTTTACTAACTCCATGCCTAATGTGTTTTTCTAAGCCCTATTACCACATCTATAAACTATGTTATTTTCCAAATATCTAGCCACCGTTCTTCATTAAAACCAGTCTTTAGTGATTGAGTAGAAAGAGAGAGATCTTTCTGAAGTTGGAAGGGCTAGATTCCAAATTCCAATTGGTTTATGGTTACCTCTGAGTTTCTCTCTTCAACCTAGGGAAATTACAAAGTTATAACAAATAGTTCGTATGAAAAATTAATTAGTTCGACAAAAAAAATACAATTATGATTTTTTCATGAGAAATTCTTGCAGAAGTGTAACCCAAATTCACATTTTCACCCGTATATGACATGTAAGTTTATAGAAACAAACTAGTAATTAGGTTGCAACTCGCATAGTTGAAACCCAAATAATTATTGAAGAAACTACCCACCTTCGATGACCACTCACTAACCATGCAATATGCACACTATGATAGGAGAAATAAAATTATGTGGGTTGAAAAGGCAAAAGGGTTATTGGTCAGCTAAGAACAAAAGTGGGCATTTTTAAAGTAGGTTCTATTGGAATCCTAAAGTTGCACAAACTATTGGTGAAGTATTAGCACACTTTATTATGAAACAAGAAGTAGAAAATATGATATTGAGGACAAGAATAAATGAGCTTGAAGAAGATATCAATCCAACTCCTTTGTTCATGACCTCTTTGGCCACCTAGGCACTAGATAAGTACACCTAGCACACCCCATTGAGTATGGAAAGTGACATACCTTCTATCTAGAATTGGGTCTTATATTGTAACTAATATTAATAAAAGAATGAAAGTTATTGAGGAAATATGGGAAATTTCCCTACACTTAAGAAATTTGTAGCAAATAATTCATTCATTTATAGAATATATTAAAAAGGATCTTGAAAATGGTCGACGATTTGTTGATAATTAATTATTAAATTTTGTACATAAAATTGACTTACTCAATGAATTTCAAAGAAAACTAGAGAGTCTCCCAGGGAATAATATAATTAAGGAGATAAAAGCTAGTTGGTATGTCCTAATAAAAATGTTACAAGAGGATATTTCTATTCTTTCAAATATTGATGATAAAAGGAGAAGACATTTTTTTAAGATTATTAAAGTTGTCAAGGACCTCCAGGGCCCATTAATACTTAGAGAATTTATTCTTGTCCACAAGGATATACTAATAGAATATCTAGAGGTTATCAAGACATTGACGGGTTCGTAATTTGATATCTTCATGAATTTTTTTGAAGCTGAAATTTAAAAATGATGAGTTACATTTTCCAATAATAATACAGACCAATTAGCTACAATTACACAACTACGAGTGGATGCCCGAGATATTGAAGAGGGAATCTTCGATTTAAATTTCAAAAATGATATAATGGTTCCCTTGATGAAAGAATAAATTGAAGAATGGTTGAAGAAATCACTTCAAGAAATTATTTATCCTCAATAACTGTCAAACTGTTAGATTAATGACATCCTTTCAACCATATTAACAAACATCTTCTTCAACTTCATGGAGAGGTCCTTCCAAATCAGTTTTGTGGGTATTCAAATAATTTGTAGAAATTTCCCTCTTTCTTCCCAATATTTGGTCATCCATCTTTCTTGATTATTCAAAACATCATTCTCGTTGGTCCGTAACTGGATTTATTTATTTCTTCAAAGTACCTTAATATTTATTAGTCCACTGGAGCCCAATACCAGTTCTTATGAGATGAATGCATTTACTTTTATGATTTTAAGTATTATGATTTTGAGGAGTGCTCTAGGCACCTGAATTTCTAAAACTTTGAATTTGTAAACTATTTTTTGACTTTCATAGAGAGCTCCCTTTCATGAAAGAAATTCATTTTTGATTTTGAGACTTATTTTAACACAATATGAATCTCTTGTAAGTTTTCCTATGGCTTTATTAATTAGATGTATCTATATCTCTTTGAATGTTTGAACCATTACTCCTTTGTCTTTTTCTATTACCTTGCTTCAATGATGCTTACTTCACAATGATGAATGTAATAGACATGATAAATTCAATTGTGTCTATTCCTTTTTGTTAAGAATTATTTTGACAATGCCCGATCTACTTACAAGTGCATGATATGAATGCTATATTTTTTCTTAGAATATATTGAAAATCTGAGTGTGCATTGAAAGAAGAGTGCTACCTCTTTAAAAATGTAGCGAGATCTATCTCTAGGCCCCATGAGGTTGAATTTTTTCTTGATGGGAGAAAATATCAACATGGGGAAAATGAAAAACCTATTTTTAATTGAATTCTTGGCTTATCTCCTTATTGTTTACTCAAATTTCAAGTGTAGACACCCGTTGGATGCGGAATTAGATTCCACATCCAATGAGTACCCATTCTACATAATTTTGAGTAGACACACAATGAAAAAAATTTAAAATATATGTAAAAAATGTGTTGAAACATGTTTTTAAATAGAATTTCATTTTTTTCTAGTGTCGGTCTAGTCAAAAGTATCTAGAGTGAGTAGTCTTTGCAAGTGGATTTTAATTCCACATATAATAGGTGTCTACACTGGAATTTGAATAAAAATATAAGGAGATAAGCCAAAAATTGATCCGGATTTATGCAGGAACGCAACAGAATAAACACATAACCATAAATACAAAGATGCATCGGAAATAACACTTCATTTCATTAATATCAAAGAACTGAAATTTGCTTACAGATAGAATGGAAATAAAACTAGCTAGGGCACTGGTAGCTATCTCTGAGAAGAGATGTGGCGGCTACAGACCTATGAACTGCGTTACAATGAGGCTCGAGGGCCTATTTATTATTGAGAAACAATGGGGAACCCTAAACATCCAAAAACTTCGCCCTAGGAGATGAAGCACCAAAACTATGGGCCCCGTTTGGGTAAATTGGTGTTTCAACTTCCCAGGGACGTAACTTTGGCATCCTATCTCTGTTTGAGCATGGTGGTGAGCACCACGATTGGTGGTCGGCTGAGGCAGTCTGCAACATTATTGGTGCTACCCTTCTTGTACTTGATGTTCAAATGAAACTGTTGCAGATATGTGGACCACTTCTGATGGCGATCATTCTGCAACTTCCCTTGTGTCTGTATGAACTGCAGGGGCCGGTGGTCTGTGTGGATGATTGTTTCCTTCCCCAAAATGTAATGCTTCCATTGTCGACAGGCTTGCACAATGGAATACATTTCTTTGTCATAGGTGGGATACTTGCGAGTTGTCTCAGACAATGTCTCACTGTGATATGCCACTGGATGTCCCTGTTGAGTAAGAACTGCCCCAATAGCATAGTCAGAGGCATCTGTCTCGATCTCAAACGACTGCTGCAAGTCTGGTAAGGTGAGCACTGGGGCAGAACAGAGGCGATTTTTCAATTCTTTGAACGCCTTCTGTTGAGGTTCCGACCAAAAGAATTTTTCTCTCACTCCTCCTTTGGTGACTTGACTCAAGGGCCAAGTGATATGAGAGAATCCCAACACGAATCTACGGTAGAAATTAGCAAGACCCAGAAAGCTGCGAAGCTCTGTTATAGTAGTCGGGGCTGGCCAATCCCGAATGACTTGGATCTTGGCTGGATCCACATGCACCCCCTTTCATCAATAATGTATCCCAGATATTGAACCTGGGTCATGCCAAAAGTGCACTTCTCCAAATTGGCACACAACTTGTGTTGCCGCAGTGTTTGGAGGACTTGTCGGATGTGGTGAAGGTGCTCTTCCCGAGTCTGGCTGAAGATCAGAATATCATCCAAGTACACCACTACAAATGAGTTGGTGAATGGCTGCAAGATGTCATCCATCATCCTCATGAAGGTGGCGGGAGCATTCTTCAACCCGAAAGGCATGACCAGCCATTCGAAAAGGCCTTCCTTGGCTTTGAAGGCAGTCTTCCACACATCGGAGGGTTCAATTGGTACCTGGTGATACCCAGACTTCAGGTCGATCTTGTTGAAATATTTTTCACCTTTGAGTTGGTCCAGAAGGTCATCAATCCGTGGGATTGGGTACCTATTCCGGACAGTGATCTTGTTCAGCGCCCGATAGTCAATACAGAGTCTCCACGTCCCATCCTTCTTCTGTACCAACACGATCGGGCTCCCACAGGGCGATGAACTTGGTCTGATGTGACCTTTCTGCAACAGCTCCTGAAGCTGCCTCTTGATTTCATCATTTCGAGCAATCGTCGATAGATCGGTCCATTGGGTAGCGGCGCACCTGGGGTCAGATCAATCGGGTGCTTGACCTGACAGTGCAGAGGAACCCCTGTGGGTGAGGTGAATATGTCCCCGTACTCCTCCACAACCTTATCCATTTGTTGTTGTTGTGCAGAGGAGCCCTGTCTGGAGGTCATGGCCACAATATTCTTCTTTCCCTGGGGGCGGATCATCGGGAAAACGAATTTCCTGGTTTGGGAAATGAGCTTACTGCATTGTTTTGCAGTAACCAAAGAGATAGCGGCAGGAGGTGGTACCTCTGGTATCCTGTACAACTTATTTCCCAAAGTAACAATAACAGCACGAGGTCGAGACTCATGCACAGCATGACGCTTCCACAAGTATGGTTGTCCTAATAATACATCAGAAACATCAATAGGAGCAACATCACATAATACCTCATCCGTGAAGGGCTTGATGCTATAGGGAAGGCGACACTGCTGGCTGACGCGGAGATCTCGTCCTTGGTGAAGCCAACCGATGGTGTATGGATGTGGGTGAGCTGTGGTCGGCAAGCCCAACCGCTTCACGGCGTCTGCTGAAATGAGGTTCTTTTGGCTCCCATTGTCGACAATGAACTGTACAGGGGAGCCCTTTACCCACATCTGGGAGTGGAAGAGACGTTCCTCCTCCTCTGGATCTTCCGGTTCCTCCTTCTGGACCTTTGTAGTGGCAATAGTGGCGTTGGGCTCCACATCAATAATCTGTTTCCCTTTTTCATTCCCCTTTTCAGGTTCTGATTCAGATTCGGAGCATGCATCTAACTCAGAAGCCCTCATCTGAGCCACTAGCGACTGCTTGGCCCGACACTCACTTGTGTTTTGAGTGGAGCTCTTATGGAACTCACACCACTTTCCCGTGTCCTTCCTTGGCTTTACGGTGTTGTTATTTTCTTGTGGCTTTGATGGGTTGTCTTTAGCTGCCATGCCTTGGCTTTGTCCTTTGTTCTGCAGTTTGGAAGCACCTTTTCCTTTCTTTTGATTCGCAGATCCAAAGTCTCACTTCTTCTGTTTGAATTTATGCTCAATCTTGGCAGCATACCGGTATGCCGTACCAAGCGAGGAGATGTCGAGGAACTCCATTTCATCCTAAATGTATCTATGCAAATAGCTATGATACTTTAGCACCAAATGTTTCTCTAAATCTTTGATACCCAACTTTGTGCGCAGGGTATGGAACAGATTCATTAGCTCGTGCACATCTTGATCCCTTTGTTGTCGCAGCGTGGTCCATTGTATGTACTTGTCCTCATAGCTCCCCACGGGATAGTACTGTTCCTTGACGGCGTCTCGGAAAGAATTCCAAGTTGGTACGGCCGAGAACAGAGAGGGTTCTGTCTGGTCCTTGTTCTCACGGTAGGTTTCCCACCAGTCCTTAACATGGGGGGTAGCTTTGAGGAGTGCAAAAATAATCTTCTCCCGGTCTGAAAAGTCATGAACAGAGAAATATCCTTCTAATAGATTCAACCATCTATCTACGGCATCTGCGTCTATTTGACCCTCAAATATGGGAATGTCCACATTTACTTGTACCTTAAAGGGAGTCGCAACTCTAGAGTGGCTACTGGATGCAGATGCGCCGCCGGTGGGCAGCCGTTGAAGGATCTGAGCAAAGCTATCCATCATCGCGTTCCTTTGTTTTTCGAGGGCCTCCTCGAGCAATATTTTGATAGGATCTCCTGCTCCCTCATCTTTCTTTTCATCCCCCATGGGCGTCCATCGAGGTTTGCGAGGCTAATCTTGCAAAGGTTCCACCAGATCAAGCCCTAGCTCCTTATACCCTGACCTCGTTGGGGACATGCAAAGAAGGATCGAGAAAAAGCAGACCGCTCCGATACCACTAATCTGGATTTATGCAGGAACGCAACAGAATAAACACATAACCATAAATATAGAGATGCAACGGAAATAACACTTCATTTCATTAATATCAAAGAACTGAAATTTGCTTATAGACAGAATGGAAATAAAACTAGCTAGGGCACTGGTAGCTATCTCTGAGAAGAGATGTGGCGGCTACAGGCCTCTGAACTACGTTACAATGAGGCTCGAGGGCCTATTTATTATTCATAAACAATGGAGAACCCTAAACATCCCAAAAACCTAACCCTAGGAGATGAAGCGCCAAAACTATGGGCCCCGTTTGGGTAAATTGGTGTTTGAACTTCCCAGGGACGTAACTTTGGCATACTATCTCCGTTTGATGCACATGATACATCATTAGAAAGCTCTATCCGAGGACTACAGCTTTCAAGACAAATTTGATGTTCAAATTTGCTGGTGCTTTGATACCCAAAAAATGTCGTTTAGGGCCTCAAAACGGCTCCGGATGTTCAGGGCCCAAAAAACTGCTAAAAATAGTAAGTTATGCCGAAACTAAAAAACTGAAAGAGACAATGGTGGGGGGCCAAGTGGAATAGGTGGGTGGCCACCAATATCCACCTGGATAAAAAATAAAACAAAAAATAGTTTTTTCTTCTTTTATTTTAAAAATTCATAACTATTATTTTATTATTTTGACTATTATTTTCCTTAGGAGGCCCTTGTTAGACCTCAAAATTTTCCTAATTGAATATACATGTTATAAATATTCCACATGATAATAATAGAAATACTAATAATACATAATTCATAAATATACATGCTATAAATAAAATTAATTCTAAATAGTGGAAAAATATAGGAAAATGTGTAGACAATAAATGATTCTTGATAATTTGCAAGAATATTAGGTACTCATAATCATGTGCAAAACAATTATGAAAAATAAAATATGAAAAAATAAGTAAAAAGGGAAACCCCAATGGGATAAACCCCACCCCCTTGCACCCATCCCTATCAAGGCCACATTTATTTGGAAAACTTATGATTTCTCTCCCCTTACATGCCTTAGGTAACTCCATTGAAGCTAGTTTATTTTATCTTATCTAAGGGACTCACTCATATTTCAATCTATTTCCTTCGTGACTGAGTTTATTCATTGTGTATCATTTATTTTTTATCTAAGTGTTTCAATTGGCTATTGTTTAATTCCTTACCCTTCCATTTTTTCTCCCTAGTTGTCTCATTTGGCTAGGTCAATTTATCCCAATCTAATAAAATTATAGAAGTTTTTTTTCATTGATCAAATTGTTACTTTGTTTCAATAAAATATTCTTGTGGGAATGTGGAGGAGAAATATGGAGTGAGAATAATAAAAATTTCCCCATAGTCTCAGTTATTAAATCTTGACTAGGTATATACATAACATTAGAACAACAAGGCATAATATTAACATGTATTTCCTAAATATTTAATCCATATGTTTAGAAGTATAATAAATCCATGTTCACAAAGATTGGATGAATATGTTTTATTTTAGTGAAGTAAGGAGGATAAAAAATATGAAAACCTTAATTTGTGGGTTATATCTATATATAAAGAGAATATGATAATCTTACCTAATCTATGGTTATAAAAAAAAATATTCCTAAACGTAGTCCAAATATAAAAGTCTCAATTTTTGGTTATATACATACAATGAATATGAAAATATGAATCTATGGGGGATGTATTTTTTAATTGAGACTCCAAATTATTCTATAACGATGTTGAATGAATTAATAGACCAATTTCATATGAGAGAGGAAATCACCAAACAAAACCAAGAGATATTTGTGGTAGCAAGCTTGATGCAAAATGTTCATCATTGTATAGAAACAAAAAGTGACATCTCATATTTGTGTTTGATAACCTACAATTAATCCATTTAGTATATGCTATAACCCTACTCCCTCTTTATGTACATCATGTAATAATTATAATTATGATTAAACATTGGTTTAAGTAGATTAAATTTCCTCGAAAAGTGTACATGGTATCCTACAAGTATCATATTCCCTTATTGGGATGAATATTGAGAAAATTTCTAGAATAAATGGGTAATATGGATGGGCATAGGTTGGATCATTATAAATGATACAAAATTTTAAAGCATAGTGTAAACAAAATCTATCAACATAAATTGAAAAGACATTGTTAGTGTTGGTATTTGGTGTTAGAATTTTGAATCTATAATATCACAAAAAGCTAAAATACTATGATATGGTTTGATCACAAGCACACACAAATATAGTTGCAAGAAGAAACAACACTAACAATTGCAAGCTTGAGATAATAGATAAAGAAGACAGAATGAGATACAATTATTTGGACCAAAGAGACAGATAGACCAATTTGAATTATGAGGCCAAGAGACCAATATAATTTCTTGTATTCCATTGAATTCCATGAGTAAATATTTACAAGAATATCTTAGAGATAGGAAAAATGTGCACTAGGTGTGGTTCCTTAGTGCATGCATATGTAAGCAAAAACAAAATCCCCCTTAGTTTCCATTAACTAGCCTAAGAATGGAGATAGTAGTCAAAACTAGATTTAGGGCCATAAGTAGAGTTGGGTTTCCAAAAATAGAGTGAGAACTCAAGTAAGCATAACAAGCGAACTGAAGTATTCTACCACTCATAGAATGTAGGGTCTAACCCCTACTCAAAAGTGCACTTAACCTTAAAAAATGAGAATTTACCAATTGTGATTTATGAGTGAATTGTTTTGAAAACCATCGTATTATATATCATGAATGTGAAGGAAAAATATGCATGTAACTCTAAAATCTAGAAATACAACTAGACTCCAAAAATAGAACTAAAAAAAAATAGATAAGGTGTATCCAAGAACAAAGGAATAAGTGGATAAGGTGTTCTCCAATAATAGAATTGGAGTTTCTAAGGATAATTTTTCACTTTTTTAGGAGGAGGATAAGGATAAGGAAAAGACCAATGTATAAATAAATGGATAAGTATCATAGATAATTCCAATGGATAAGGCCATGTTAGTGCAATACGTGGTGCACTATGATGCCATATTATTGCCATGCCATTGTCTTGTCACTACTACACGTCATCTTGCATGGTAGCAATTAAAATAAGCATGTTATAAATGGGCCACGTGATAATAATAAACATACTAGTGATAAATAGGTCATAAAAAAACTTAATATAAATATTATAGAAAGTAGTCCTCTTATGTACTAAGTTTTACAAGGTGTCAAAACTACTTGGAACCAATGAGATGAGTTCATTGTAGCTGGTATCCTCTTAGTTAATCATTGTCCCCGAAAAAATCCTCGAATTTACTCCATACATTATTATGTGATGAAAATTATTCTACATGGAAGAGTGAATCTAGAGATATATACAAACATGGTAGCCCTTAATCTTCACCCATCCCTTTGAAGTGCTTTGCTTTCTCTACAACTAAATTAAGATATAGTTTTGTTCCCATAGTAATTTCATAAAATAATTTACTTCTCAATAGAAGTAGAACATTTGGATTCCATTAAAATTAATTGAATGGAGTGAGGATCACTAATTTGAGATGATAAATTATCTATGTTCTATTCAATACTATTTCAATTGCAATGAAATATGTGTTTCCTCTTACAAGCTCCTTCTATGCTTTATTACCATTTTAGTTTTTTGAATATTTGATATCATAAAAATTTTGATACCATGTTATATTTTGATCATAAGCACATAATAATCTAGCCATGAAAAGGAAACACCACCAACTATGCAAGCTTGAGACAAAATAGAAATAAGAGAGAATGAGAGTGACCACTCTTTCGACCAAAGAGATAAAGAGATCAATTCAAATTATGAGGCCAAGAGACCAATGGAATTACTTGTATTACATTGAAAAACATGAATAAATTTATAAAAATCTCCATAGGAGAGGAAAAATGTGCATTAGGTGTGGTTCATTAGTGTATGTGTGTAATAAAAAACAATCTCCCCTTAGTTTTAGTTAACTAGCCCAAGAATAGAGCCAGGTAGTTTAAAATAGAGTTAGGTCCATAATAGCCCAAAATAGAGTGAGGACACAAGTAAGAATAATAAACTAAGTGATTGTGATTTCACTCCTATAATGTAGGCTATAAGCCTTAAAAGAAATATTATTCCTAGAAAATAATAATTTACAAATGGTGGTTTATGAGCAAATGGTTTTTGCAACCCCTTGTATTACATATTATGCATATGCAAAAAAAATATGCATGTAATGCTAAACTCTATAAATATAACTAGAATTTGAAAATAGGACTAAAGTCTCATAGATAAGGTGTATCTAAGAATAGAAGGATAAGTGGATAAGGTGAAATCCAATAAATATATTCCCTATGGATAATTGGGCACTTGTCTAGGAGGAGGATAAGGATAAGGCTAATGGATAAAGATAATAGATAAGGTCAATGGATAAAGAAGTGTATAAAGATAATAAATAAGGCTAATGGATAATTCCATGCTAGTGCATTATCATTCCATGTCGTTTCCTTTTCACTACTACATGTCATCCTCTATGGCAACACTTAAAAATAGACACACTATAAGTAGTCCACTTGCTAATAGTAGACATGTTTAAATAGAAATGCTAATAATAGATTGAAGATAAATGGACATGCTATAAATAAACATACTATAAATAACTATCCTCCTAAATAATGGAATGATGTAGGAAAACATGCATTTAAATGAATAATTGGCTTGGAACTAGAGGGGTTGTCACATTGTTGAGTATTGGCGTTTACACAATAAGCCAAGAAGTGTAACCTTTTTTGTTTTCCTTCTTGGTTGATGATGATAGATAAATTGTTCATTAGAGTCCTAGTGGTTCTTACTTTGATAGTTAACTATCATGTGTGGCTATTTTTGGTGTGTAGGTTACATTATACCATAGTGAGAGATTGGATAGTTGTTTCATGTATGATACAATGAGAACACAGGTTTTATAGCCATTAAAAGTATATAGAAGAATAAAAATCACTGTATAAGAAAGAGGAAAACAACTTAGTGATATTTGTACAAAGTCTAAAATGAAGATCAAAGACATGCTTCCACATAAGATCCATGTTGGTGAATCATGTGGGATATAATTCTATCATTTATCAAACACTTTCATTCCTCAAATTCAAGAAATTATGGTTAAAGAATGACATACTACATGATATTTTGTACTTGTGTATTATTTTAAATGTTAATTGAATTGATTTAGAAACTTTTTTAAGTAATTACATGTCAAAGATAGTCACTAAAATCATGATCCACTTCTCTTTTCCATTGTTTAAAGGTCAATGATTTTTTATTATTATTATGGGTGAATATAGCTAAAATATACAATATCAAATAAAACACATCTTAGTCTGCTACAACTTCCAATACATTTGGATGGGAATTAGGGTGAACGTTTTACATGAATGTAATGGAGGGAGGGAATAAAGTCATTTTTTATGTGTTTGAAGATGTATTATGTTGTATTTATGATTTCATTATTATTAATGTTTTGAGAGGTAGGAACCATATAAGACCTAATATAAAACCATTACTAGGTGAACCACGAAATGAACTTGGGTTGGTTATGGTAAACACCAACTAATCCAAACCATAACTCAATCACATTTTCAACTCAAAATATCTTTGGTTACAAGTTATCATGATAAGACAAGAAGTGATGGTACTTTATCACTAAAATTTTATTTTTGTTTCTTAGGTTTATAGTAAATGGAAAGACATGAATTTCTTAAATTTACGATGCAAGTACAAATATTCATAGCATTGAACACTAATAACATATGAATGTAATCGAAGTTGTATCATAACCAACCCAAAACATTAGATCCATCCTAGAAATGTTGGTTATATTCTCCCAAACACTGATAAAGACAATATGTTATTAGGAAAAATAATATGTTGGCTTATCAAAGGATTATCTTTCTCCTATGATGACATACATTGGTTTTTGGAGAAACCTAGACAATTAATTTTTGTCTTCATTTCTATTTTCCTTAATGTTAATCCTAAATACCTACTTGAGTATTATTGGGTAATTCTTGACAGTAATTTGTGCATATAAAATAATTTTTTTTATGTTTCATCCACCATAGTATATGATATTTATGTGTGATTCAGATTCATTGGTTTCTTCTATTATGACTACCTTGAATTGAAGCTTTCTTAATACATTAACCCATAAGGATAAATGATTAGGGTAAGTGGGGTTCTTCTCACCATTTTTGATGATGATTGGGGGGCTTTATGAGATTTTGGAAAGTACATGGGGTACTTCCTCCATTCTCACAACCTACCTATTCTTCCTAACCAAAGCATACATGGATATAATATCACATGGAAGGGTCCTTCCATTCCCACAACCTACCTAATCTACCTAACCAATCCAATGCATACATTGATATAAATATCACATATTAAGGTCCTTATTCTATTTCCTCAACCTACCTAATTTACCTAACCAGCACATATATGGATATAAATATCACATGGTATGCAACTCATTGGTTTCACTCTTTGGAAATTCTAATTATCACATTTTTTAATTCCAATTCATTAAATGGTAACATCAATATCATTTGATTTTTCATTGTTAAATTAGACTATCCACAAAAATGTTTTATTTTAATGATATATATATATATATATATATATATATATATATATATATATATATATATATATATATATATATATATATATATATATATATATATATATATTTTTTTTTTTAAATTTTTTTTTTTTTTATTGCATGAAAAAATTCCATATTTTATAAAAAAAAAAAATTAGATTATTTTAATTTTTAAAATGTTATTTTTCACATATATATTAATTATTTTTCATTCTCAATATTTTCTAATATAATTTCATGTTACCTCAATAAATTGTAAAGTATAAAATTACTCCTCCTCATAATAATAATAATAATAATAATAATAATAATAATAATATTTTTTCAATCAAAGTTGTGGAGAATACTTACGATTCTTTACAAGGTTTCTTATGGTATTTTTGGCTATTGTCTCATTAAATAAATATTTCTTTGGTTTTCCGAGTTGGTAATCATTAAATTGTTATTTTAATATAATATTTTTAACTATAAATTGATATTCTTTAATTATAATGGTATATTTTATATTTTTATTTCAAAAATATATTGAATCGTAAATTGAGATTCTTTAATTATAATGGTATATTTTATAATTTTATTTTTTTGAAATAGTGATAATATTTATTATAATTTACTTTTAAAATTAGCAATAAGGATAGTAATCACTAGCTACTATTAAATAATGGAGATAAAATCATGACCATTATTCAAGAAATACTAAGCCACCTAAAACAAGTGGAAATTAGTCCATTCCACTGGTTAACACACAAAATGGAAATAAATTAAACAATATATTAATGAATGTCTCACAACAATGGTGTACAATAATATACATATAAATATATCAAGAAACTATTGAGTCATTTCTCGGGATTTCTTGAACTTTAACTATCAACTACGCTATCAAAAATTGACCCAAGGATTAGTTGTTTAACAATCCCCCCTTAATCTAAAGGGATATACCAAAGTCCAAGAATGAGAGCTCAAAATGCGGACATGCATCTTAGCCAAAAGTTGAATGTCTCTAAGAAATGGTTATTAAGGATAACTACAGACCGAAAATGGGAGAAATCAATGTCTCAACCAACACCAATTCTGGAACCTACATAGTAGTTCTAAAAAAAACAAAAAATTTGGTTTTAAGATGAACACAAACACTGGAACTATCACAACAATCACTTGAAAAATTTAGAATCTGGAAGTGCTCGCTCAAAAACAACTCAATCAACTGAAGTCTCACAACTCTGGCTCTAACTGGTATAGTTTGTGGCTCAGGATGTGGATCACTAACTCAGGCTCACTTGACATCTTGAACTTGAACCTGTAGAAGACCACCAACAAATTCCCCCCTTATCGGATACAGAGTGAGAAGTATTCTTCATCACTGCAAGCTTAGCCAACACTCTTGAATAAACCTTGTGGTATGATATGTAGATCTTCTTAGCTGCTTTTTTCCATTCCAAAGAAGCAATCCATCCAAAACTTAGCTTCTCTCTTACAGTTCTATTATTTTTGGAACATTTGTTTAAATAGTGATTTTTCTTTCCACAATGCTCACATGAGTGAATATTAAAACACCAATCTTTCACATGTATAACTCTGTTACATTGTTGGCATCTATCAACTTTTTTTGGAACTACACCGTCTAAAAATTCCACACTTCAAAATTTTATAGGGCTAGCAAAATTTGGAATGTGAAAAGATACATCATTGTTATAACCTAGACCAGTTTGTCTTATTGTGTGTAATCTCTTCCCATGGTCTTATAATAGGTTTCAAATCATAACTTCCAACCGTATCCAAAATTTCTCCTGAAGACACTTCATTTCTCTGATCATTCTCCGACTCATTATCAGGCTCAAACAATTTTATTTTTTTTCTTTTTTCTGAACAAGAATAGGTTTAGGTTCAGATGAATTCCTTTTTAATTTGTGTAGTTTATCTCTCTGAAAATGGGACTTTAGCTCCAAGAATTCAATTTTTATTTTATCATTTTTCAAACATGATTGAATGTCAGAGAGCATGTCGTTGCTGAATTGGACATCGTTATGAACAATAGATATCATTAGATTGTTTAATAACTGTACTAAATCGTTTACTTTGGCCATTTTCTCTAGAGCAGTATCAAAGTAAACTTGCAATCGACTCAGAAAAAGGGGTGTCAGCTACCACTGAAAATGAACCCAATATAAAAAAATATTTCAATGATTTAATTGGGTGTCGGGTTCGATCATGCACCCATCAACAATACAAATTCAATTAAAAGATGAATTACATGTGAAACAATTTCTCCCAACAAGGATTTGAACTTTTTACCTTCAATATTCCATCTAACTTCATAATGCTCTTTGCTTTTCTTGCTGTTGTGAGTACCACAACTTCCAAATTAATTCTAAATTAATTTTTGCACCACAACTTCCAAATTAATTCCAAATTAATTTTCGTATTGTTTTGTAAAAGTATAATCTTCAACCACAAGTAATCTTGCTGTACTCGAAGTAATCTTATTAATTTTCATATTTTTTTGTAAAAGTATAATCTTGAACCACAAGTAATCTTGCTATAGTGAGTATGACAACTTCCAAATTAATTTTTGTATTGTTTTGTAAAAGTAAAATATTCAAGCACAATCAGATTTTAACTTGTAAACTTGTGAAGGTTAACATACCAAATAGTTTCTTCTAACCACAACACGTTTTCTTGATTTCATAATCATAAATGATATAATTTAACCTTGACCAAAGTAAATTCTTATTCTAACCACAACACCTTCTCTTGATTTCATAAATGGTATAATTTAAACTAACCACATGAAAATTGAAGCTCAACCAAATTCTAATGCCAAATTCTTAATTATTGGAGCATTCTAACCATGACACGAAAGACATAATTATGGATAGTTTTACCTAGTGCACGATGCAGTATTTTGTCCAACAACTCTCTGATATTTTTCATGATTTCAACAACAGATAATTTTCTTTCTTCCACAGTGTGTAGTCAACGTGTGAATAGGGAGTGGGACACATGTAGTTTGGAAAAATTCTCCAATGGTGACTTTACACACACACAGTAAATTCTATCTAATGTTCTGGTCACCGGGTTTGACTACAACATCACCTTTCCTTTCCAATCCTTGCAAAATCAGCCTCACATTCTCAAATGACCAATATACTTCCATGACAATGATCTCTATCTTCACCTTAGTCTCATAAATATGTTAAAGAACATATGAGACAATCACAAAACTTCCAAGAAAACCTTCCAATTCCCTGCATTCACCATTTTTGGATCACACTGCCCTAGTTTTAACAAATCTATCATTTCACAGACAAATAGGGTAAACGAGAAGATAGACGAATCCAAAACATAATTATACACTCCACATATATTAAAGCTAGCTATTACAATGCTTTAGAAAAAAAATCCACATATATAAAAGCTAACTATTACAATGCTTTAGACAAAAAATCGAAAAGAAAATTTTATCGAAATTCGTTCAAACTGGCTAAATTGTAAGAATTCCACCATTTCCTAGCCGATTTGTGAGCGATCAGAGATAAACCCATACCTTTGCATTGTCACAATTTTTTTTGATAGTGAACATAGATGCGATCACAAGATTAATGACAGGATTCAATAATACCCCTCATCACATGATTTGACATCGTTGTAGGTCTTCAAACAGAGCTTCAACGCATTTCTCCAAGACAGACTTCACACACACTTATATGCACTGGAACATGGATTCAAATCTCAACAACTGTATTTTTTATCCTAGATAGGAGACATCATTGTTCGATTGGCAACATATAACCATCCAATGCAACATATCGTTGTCATTCTTATCTCAACTACAGAACCGGGGCCACTTTTAGGACCTCCTTTTTTTATCTGTGTTATTCATGTGCTCTGCCTAATTTTCACAATGCCTTCAAGTGGAATAATTCACCAGATCGACCATATTTTGATAGAGTTCGTAGTCTTTAGTATACAAAAATGCAGGGAGTAGATCACACCTTTTTCTCCTTTTGTTTGAATACTTAAGTCACCAACCCACGTAACAAGGAGTCAAAAAAGGGCCCATCGTGGCGTAATAGTTCTACTGAGAATCTCCTCCAACATCTCCAATATCACTTGATGAGAAGCCCCCAGATTTCTTGACTCGGATCTTGTTGGTCTAATGAACAACCGTTTCTTTCACTTTTCTAGTGGTTCTCACGCGTGAAATTAACAACTAAGGTTTTCCAAAATAGGAGAATTTCTTTGTTTCTAACACCAGGACGTCTAATAAAATGTTTGCAGATTTAGCCACAATGGTTTTGAAATTAAAGGTACTGGGATTTATAAGTAGATATATTTCTTTAATGGTTTGTATGACATCACATAACTGAAAATATCAATCTCCCATGTATTATCCACAGTCGTTAATCAATCGCCAAGATAATTTCAATTTGTTTTTCCATCGATATTTGGTTCATGTCAATCAATTTCACTTTTTCATAAAAATGAAACTCAAAACTTAACTCTATTGACGAAAATGGCACGGTGAAGCCTCGACCCTATGTTGCTCCTGATGCTCTTTTCTATTAGAAGGGAAACCCATGGACAATATCAAATTCAAACAAAATTCGACCCATTGAACAATACTTATTGACTCAATGCACAACTGTTGGTCCTCAATAGGGGCAACTCCTCACCATCATTCTCCTACATGAGCATAGACATTCATGGCCACAAAACTAGTGGCTAATATTCTCGAACCAGTGCTTTGATACCACTGTTAACACAAAAACTAGAAAAAAATTCAACAATATATTAATGAATGTCTCACAACAATGGTGTACAATAATGTACATATAAATACATCAAGAACTATTGAATCAGTTCCTAGGGTTTCTTGAAATTTAATAACCAACTACCCTATCACAAATTGACCCAAAAATTAGTTGTCTAACACCACTTAGGTGGTAATTATGCTTTCATAAAATTTTCAAATTGATATATGACATGGAAAAATAAATTTCCAACTAAGTGACAAGGATTTGCATAAATTTTGGTGGGAACAAGTGCTGCAGGGTATCTTAGCCTTGCCACTTAAGTGTAAATTATGTTTTCATAAAAATTGCAAATTGATATATGAAATGAGAAAATTAATTGCGAACTAAGTGACATTTTACCTAGTATGAACTGTTTTCAAAGCTTTTAGTTTTGGTTGGTTTTCACTTAACAATGAAAAATCGCTCCACAAATAAATAAAATTCGTGGTATAAATATTGCACCTACATCCAAAAATTATGGCCGAAAATTTGAGGTAGTTATCCATATGGCACAAAGGCTACAATAAGACCTTCAAGTTTATGGTCTAATCAAATGTTTGAAAAATATTATTTGCAATAATATTGAAAAATAAATATTTGTTTTTCAAAGTTAAACATTTTAAGTTTCGTTGGTCAATGATAAACTAATAGTGGTTAACATACAAATGGATTGCTAGAGTCATGCCTTGGCAGGGACTAATAACTAGGTGGTGGTCTCAAACAAGGTAGGCTTTTATTCTTTCCAAATATCCCATTTAACCTATTTCCTTATGTCCCAAAAAAACATCTTAACACACGCACACATATAACCTCATTATGGACTTGGAGTATGCCCTAAAAAAATTTGTGTTTTGGTTAAAAGTTGACTTAGAAGTCGAAGACCTAAATGTATGGGGAAAAAGTAAAACGTGCCCCTTACAGAAAGAATTATATTTGGGGTAGGGCCAAATTCGTGGCCCTTAGGGATTTTTTTTCGGAAATTAGACCCATAATTGATCTTCATTCAAGAAACTATGGCGTCGGATGATAGAAATATCTACTTTTTCTGCACTATGTTCCCAGATTGGCATCTGGCTGCTACCGAAGCAGAGGGATGACCAGGAGGCTTGGAAATCCTATTGGATCCCTGCTGGGCATATTTCAAGGCTTTTTGCTTCTTTGGCGGGATCCTCGCTACAGGACACCTCAGAGGTCAGTTCCAAAGTATCACTTTGGAATGAATATGCACCATATATAAATAGGCTGGCTTTCTGGGAGAAAATGGATCAATGCAAAATTATGGCCATAGACCGATCGATCATCAGAGGTGACTTAAATTGTATTCTCAGTGGAGATGAAATATGGGGAATGGGTAGAAGAGACCCTCTGGCGGACATCACTGGCAATTTTTTCTGTTATAATCCTCTTATAGACATTAAACCTTAGATATTGAAACTTACCTGGTTCAATGGCTGAATGGGTGTCAAGTTCATTGCCAAGAGACTTGAAAGAATATTGATTTAGGAGGATTTACTCATGCTTTTGGGAGAAGTTAAAGTATTTGTGGAGGATATGCTTGTCTCATATCATCGGCCTACAATATTAGAATGAAAATTTGAGAAGAATTTTTGAGGTTACCCATTCAAATTTAATCATGTGTGGTTGAATGATCCTGATTTCAACATAATGGTTAGGGCTTTCTTTAAGGAGCACAGAAGGGATGATGGTAATCCATCCAGTATACATTTGACAGACTCCTTGCGGCTACTCAAACAGAAAGTTAGAATTTGGGAAAGGGACAAAAAAGGAGGTTATGACAAAGATTAATAGAGATATAGTCATAGGCATCCAAGCTTATGAGTGATATTGAAGAGGGATCCATCTCTATAGAGTCATGGCAAAGCATTAAAGCATTGGAGTCTGAGAAGAAGAACATTCTACTGACACAGGAATTGACCTGGAGGCTAAAAATCCGGGGCATTTGGTTAAAGGAGGGGGACAGAAATACGAAGTTATTTCACTCATATGCTAATGGAAGGAAGCTCCATAATTTTATATGGAATATTTCTCATGATAGAAGGGTACATAATACCACTGAAAAGATACAACAGGCTGCTGTAAAACATTTCGATTCCTTCTTCAAGGCACATGAGGGATCCTTTGTGCCGAAACAATTATGGGAAGTCAATGATTACCCATTGATGTACTCGGTTGAAGATAACAAAAATTTGTTGGAAGCGGGTCAACTTGGAGTACGTAGAGGGAATTCTTAAGTCACTTTCAAAGGACAAGAGTCTAGGACTAGATGGGTGGACCCCAGACTTTTTTATTCATTTTCCTGACATATTTTGAAAGGACTTAACGGAAATGGCAGAAGATATCAAAAGGGAAGGGAGAATATGGGGGGCGATTAACTCAACGTTCTTAGCCCTTATTCCAAAGAAGAAAGGTTCTGAAACTTTCGAGGATTATAGACACATTTCCTTATGAAGCACTCTGTATAAAATAACATCCAAACTGATTGCAGAAAGAATAAAATATGCCTTATCCATTCATATCTCAAGGGAACAATTTGGATTTTTAAACAATTGCTTTATCCATGATGTAGTGGCTACAATGCAGAAAATCATGCACACAATACAAAGCAGGAAAAGAGAAGTAGCAATGATGAAGATAGTTCTGAGAAAGGCATGTGACCGTGTTGATTGGGCTTTCTTGAGGATGGTCCTGGACAAGATTGGGATGCACAGGGAGGCAATAGAATGGATCATGGGATGTGTCTACAACACATCAATGGCCATTCTCATTAATGGTAAGGCCTTCGGTTTATTTAGACCCTGCGGAGGACTCCACCAGTGATGCGCCCTTTCACCCATCCTTTTCCTGTTCATCATGGATTCCCTTAGCATAAAGCTTAATAAGGCAAATGATGAACGAGCTTTTTGGGGCATTAAGATTACTTACAAAAGGGAGATAACCCACAACCTCGTTTGTTGATGATGTAGTGATATTTGGTATGTTGATCAGGGAGTGTTGGGAAAGATTACATTTCATTTTCGAAAACTTCTGCATAGCTATGGGGATGGCTGAAAATGGAGAGAAAGCTTGCATATATTTCTCAGAAGGAGACATCAACTATATTGTAAATATAGGCCATATTTTTAATTTTAAAACCAAGCCACTTGGTGAAGTTCTAACATATCTAGGCTTTTATCTGAAACCATGCTCATACCTCTCAGCAGACTGGCAATGGTTAATTGACAAATACAAAAAGAAGATAAATGGTTGGTCACTAAAATGGTTATCTAAAGGGGGTAAGTTTGTTTTAATCCAGGCAGTATTACAACAGATCACCATATATTGGGCACAACTTTATATGATTCCCAAGAGTATTATCCATAGGATTAAAAATTCTATGTCCAATTTCCTCTGGAATGGAATTAAGGGAGAAAGGAAATACCACATTGCAAGGTGGGATCTTCTCACTTTGTTGAAGGAAAAAGGGGGTTGGGGGATACTGAACATGGAAATATTTGGGAAGTATCTATTGATAAAACCTCTATGGAGATGTATGCACTCAAAAGGAATATGGCATGATATCATATCATACAAATATATCAGAAATCAAAATCTGGAGGAGTTATACTTCATGGGCTGTAGACATATTGACAAGCAATCAGAAATATTGAAGGGTTTTAATAAACTTTGGCCAGAATTCATCGACCAACTAAAGTGGACATTTGGAAGTGGACAGAAGATAATGATAGGGGAAGTTAATATAAGAGGATGTCCTGATGTTTTCTCCATAAGTGATCAACTGAGGACTTCAATACATGCTAAGGGAAATTTTCTCCTGGCACAAGACATACAACAATTGGAAGAAGATATTCCAAGGTGGAAAATTCCAGATTACATGGGACTAGTAGGCACAGAGGCCACCGAATGGAAGACATATATAGATATTATGAAAGGAATGGGATGGGGAGAATCTACTCATGGAGACATGATCACATGGGGGGAAGCTTATACAAGGGACAAATCAATACAAAAGAAACATATATGACGATGATAAAACACCATTGTGGATAGACAGCTAAATGTTGGTTTGCGAAATACTAGAAGGAGAGAACACATAAAAATATTATCATTTTTCTATGGTGTGTATAGTGGAACCAAAATTTAACATGGACAAACTTAATGAAAAGGTGGAAGATAGGTCCCATAATTTGTTTACTATGTAGGAATGCTGAAGATGACAACCTACATATCTTTTATAACTGTGTTTTCACACAGGAAGTCATTATTCTATTATGTAATCATTTCAATTTCCAGGTTCCTGACTATCAGTCCCTCTACGAATGCTCCCAATGGTGGTTCTCAAAAGGTAAAGACTACCAAACCATACCCCTTATTTTACGTTGGAAAATATGGATATGTAGAAATAGGCTGATTTTTGAGGGAAGGAAAACCTTGCCAATGGAGATAGTGACATACATTGTGCAGATTTAGGAAGAGCTGAGAGTCAAACAAAAACACACAAGAGACTTATCCATAAGATTTCATCCACATGACATACAATATTCTGCCTATTTTTTTGATGGAGCTTCACATAGGGGCATATGTGGCTGTGGGGTCTGGCTAAAGATTAACCCACTATGCCACTACAAGATACATTTTTTTGGAGGACAAGGAACAAACACTTGGGCAAAAAAAATAGCTTTGTGGGGACTTCTATGGTTTTCCAAACATCTATACATTGATAATATATGGATTTTTGGTGACTCTACGATCCTGATAGATTATCTAAACAATAAAAATCATATGGCCCCTATTCATCCGTCCTCATGGTTAGATAGGATAAAATCGTTGGTAAATTCCTTTGCTAGCACAAATTTCTCGCATATCTACAGAGAGAAAAACACGACAGCCGACAGGCTATCGAAGAAGGGTCTGATTGACACCTATGGGGAGATGCATTATGAACTTGTTGATGCAGAAGGTACAGATGCAACAAGTATTGTCAATATCAATTGAACACAGATGCAGATGAAGTAAAAGGACTACAGAAGAATGGAGGAGACAATTTTATTCATAGGTATGGACTATAATGATCTCTCAACTGTGAGAAAGAGAATAGTAAGACAAAAAAGGAATAGAACCAATTTCAGTTTATATAACACAACCAAGCACAATCAAGTAAGAAGTATGGTAAGTTTTGGTTTCTGGTTATGAAATTAAGGATGTAAGAACATGGACTCTGCAAGAAGATGATAATACATGAAGAAAAGCTGCAATTGAAAAATGACTCAATGTAATATGACCAACTATAAGATTTTGATAGAAAAAGAATTGGACTTTGTACTGGTACATGAATATAAATCAGTGATTTTTTCTACTCGAAAAAAAATGTAATTTAGTTAACTACTGGTTTACACAATTATATTTATCGAAACTCTGTAGCTTTTCAATTACATTCAGGTATGCTGAAATCCTATGAAGTTGAACTGCACGGACTTCCATGAACTCACAACTTGATGAAATGGCCCATAAATATCTCAACTCCTTTAAACTTAAAAAGTTGAATAAATTGTTTTTTTTTTTTAATTTACTTATTGTTTTGTTTAACTATTATTTCTATAATTTAAATTGTTTTAATTATGACGAAGGAGTTTTTGTTGTGAGGTTTTTCTTAATAATTATTATTTTTATAATTTAAATTGTTTTAATTAGGTCAAAAGGAGAAGAGTTTTTATTGTGAGGTTCTTCTTAGTAAGACTGTAAAGTAGAGATTCGTAGGCTGACAGTGTAGAGATTTTGATGGCCTCATGAAAACTCCATGTGAAGATTTATAGATTTCGATGACCTCATGAAAACTCCACGTCCACGTGGCGATTTTAAGTCAGCCCTCTGTCCCTTGAGGGTGTCAAGCCCGCTCCCTTTGTAGTTTCCTTAGCTTCCTTTTCCAGCAGAGGGCTCAATATGGTAACAACTGAGCTTCTAAAACATGATATATATCCCTCGGTGTGAACATTTTGGCTACTTGGACCGACGCAGTGGGTCCTATTGGCCTCCCATTTGATACCAGGCGCACAGAGTTCAACATTTATATCTGGGACCTCTATGTCATGCCCTCGCTTACATTAGCGGGATCGTAGTGTCACTGAAAGGAGCGCATCCCGACTAGAGCCCCATTGCAACTTCCGTCGATGGTCAAATTCAGAAACAATTTATGTGTCGCTGGCCATGGAAAGCACGCGTTGTCAGGAGCCCAATTGTAATAACGATACAATAACCTTAGTAACCCTCCTGATTTTTGTTTCTCAAGCAGTTTGTAAGTGATAATACATTTAAAAAAAAATAGAATTATGGCTTTTTTTAGTCACAGTTATGTAAGGTGAGGTGTGTTGTCCTTTAAAATTATCGTTCTAGTTACCTTACCTGTTTTTATTTTCTTCTGTTTTGTGTTACTTTGTTCATGGTTGATTGATATAGTGGTTTAAGCTTTATAATTTAATGGTTAATTGATATAGTGGTTTAAACTTTATAATTTAAAGGTGATATAAAATATGTATTTTTATATAATTTTTTCTAAATTTATATTGCATTTTTTATTTTATTTTTTTATTAATAATATATTGCATTATTTTAATTATTTATTAAAATTTATTTATATCATATCACATTATTATTTCACTGATTATGATTTTTTTATTTATTACTGATTATGATTTTTTTTTTTTACTTATAATAGAAATTAAGTTAATTTAAATTTAAATTTTACATTCTATTTGTTTAAATTAATAGAATGTTTAAGTTTAATTTATTTATATATTATATTGTACAAATTTTATATACACAACAAACGTTTATATCTAAACTCTGTATTAAAAATATTATTTGATATACTGGAAATTATAATAATAATAAAGAAAATTATATAGATGTTTTAAGAGATATTATCATGTAGTTTTAGTATGTGAATAATTTTTGAAAATATTTTTAAAGTTAAAAAGATGAAGAAATTTTCATATTTTTGTATTGTAATTTTATTATTTTATAAATTTTTTTAAGTTCAATTCCCATATTTATAATATTGGACATAATTAAAATGTAGTACCACCAAACTTATAAAAAAATATATATAAAATAAATTTAATAGTTAAATTTTTTTTGAAACATTCAAATTGTATAGAATACATAACTAAAACTTATAATTCCAAATAATTCATACCAAAGTTTAAACAAATCAACTTAAATCATATCCAAAATAAATTTCAAATATTGAATAATTAAACCACTGTAATTCTTGCAGCCTCATAAATAATTATAAACATTGAAAATGGTGTGGACTACATTTTTTTTTGCTCTTGATTGTCATTAAATTTCCCATAAACAAATCATTTAATGTGTATAGAAACCATTTGTGAGATAGTAATTATAAAACATTGGAAACGAGATAGAATAGAGTGTTTAATATTGGTTGTCACTAGAGTTGCCATGATAAAATTAGTTCATCTATTAAGATTATTTAGCTTATTTAATCTGATGATAGAATTAGTTCATCTATTAAGATTATTTAGATTATTTAATCTGTTGAGAAACTTTTTGTGAAGTAGGAATTATAAAGCATTGGAAATAAAATAGATTAAAATGAAAGAATATAAGAATAGAAAATTGGTTTAATAAATATTTTAATAATTATTTATAACTTTTTTTCTTACAATTTACATACAATTTTTATTTGTAAATATTAATAGTTTCAAAATTTTAATTTAACTTCAATGATATGTATTTTAATATTATTTATATATTTATTTTAATTCTATATCATTACAACATTTATGGGAAAATATGTAATTTTTTTAGTAAAAAAATTATATTGGATTATGGAATATTACAATGTTATTCAACAATACCTTTACATCTTCTTTAATCCTCGAGTTGTAATTACATCCTTGTTTTTAAACAACTCATATGACTTGTGGTCTTTACATTAATTTATACATCTTTTTTACACACTCATTGATCACATGCATTGCTATTAGAAACAAAACACTAGATGTAATTGTAGGAGAATTATTCATCTTGGTGAACAAACACTACACGATTCCTTTTAACCTCTGAAATTTATAAGAATATCCTTTATAGATCGCAGTTCGGTTAGTTCATTTTCCCACCAACCCCATCTCGAACACATCGATGATTTGGATTCATAACAATAGATTTATATTTTTTATATAAGCTCAACATATTAATTGTCTATTATGTTTTTTTTGTCCCTTATTTTTGTTGGTTATGTTTATCAGTCTTGTATTAGAGAGTTTGGTAAATCTTGTATGTGCGCATTCAATAGTGTTATGGTGGTGAGATGAATTTCCCAAATCTTGTATTGCTTCTGCGTACCTTTACACCTTTAGAGACAATTGCAAGTTTATAATTCTTTTGAAAGTATTCATTTAAATTTTAAAAATATTCAATTACTAAATCTATCAATTAGCTCACATTACCTTAATAGTGAGAAGATTCTCAAAGTTCCAAGTTTAAACCCCATAAATCACCCAAAAAATGTCCTATTATTAAATTTTTGAAAATAAAATTATAAGTAAATATACCTTGAATTCCATTAAATTTGCATGTCTTCTTTGCCAATTAAATATTGACTTTAGATGAAGCATTAAATTTAATTAAATTTAAACAATCTATGATATTGAATTTAGTGTTACCTCACTCGTTAAATTTAAATTTAGCTTAAGCATTAAATTTTCTTGCCATAAACACAACATTAAATTTAAGTTACTTTTATGTTTAGCCTCTCGACTAATTTGATATTGCTTCTAGAAATATTCTGAAAATATATTTGCCAATGATATATAAGCTCTTCTTGTGTGGGTGGTTTAAGAGTGGGTGGTTTAAGAGGTGCAATGATGGGTCCCCTACCCATCATAGAATTCTTTTATGACGATCTTATTTTTAAACGATCCTTCATATCACTTTTAATATTTCCTTTTACCAGTTTCATCTAAATTAAAATAAAAAAAATACAATTTATGCCTGCAAATATTGAAGCGAATGCAATGAAACTTTGAAGAGATTAGGGTGAAAAAAAAATGAGCCATTGCTAAAAATAAATTTCCAAAATTTCATTTTTAATTAGATTTATTTTTCAGAAAATATAACATTTTAGTCTAAATTTCAATAAGATTTTGCTAAAATGATATCTAACCTATGGATATTAGATATTCCTGCACAAATTCCATGGAGGAGGAAAACGATTCCATGAAATCGAACATCGTGAGAAAATTACAAGAAGTTTTTGTTAAAAAAATTTCTACCCTCGAGATATCAGAATTTGCATGTATAAATTATTCAAATATATTAAAATCTACTCAAACTTACCCTATTTTAGGTGAAGTCTCTGCTCGAGAAAAGTCTAGTACTCGTGTCCAAGTGATTTTTAATTTGAAGCATTCATCAAATATTTAACCAAATAGTGATAATAGAAAAATACTAATCAAGAGTTTATTAAATTACACATGCCTGTTCACTCATCAAATACATATTGTGAAGAAATTGAAATACAAAGACTCTCACTAAGCTTTAACTCACTCACATAAAGAAAACAACTATTTCTATAAACATCATCTTGAAACTCACGCAATCCATAATGTCAATTTCTATATTATCTTTAAATATCTAGCTTGATGGGGAAATTCATTATTTACCACTCATAACAATATTTTAAATAAAATGTATAAGATAAAAAATATACCCACTTCTGAAGCCCCATCTAGAAAAACATACCCAATTCTGAAGCATCATCAAGGCTTCCATTTTAACTTTGGATCCACCAAGCTTGAAAGGGTTCAAATTTCTTTTCACTGAGTGAAAAGAGGTTTGTGTCACAAGATATTTGATCTCTTTGATCTCTCTCTGCGCTAGGTAGATCCTGTGTTAAGATGGATCTATGATGGTTTAATTTTACCCTTTAAATATATTATGTTCCACATGAATACCATGGGTTCTCATACCATGTGTTAATACCATGGGTGAATACCATGAAATTATTTATATTTTAATGTTATTTTTTATTATTTATATTTTATTTTGATTAAGTAAAAATATTTTCACATAGTGTGATTTTTATTTTTAGGGATAAAGAACACATTACATTACAACCAACTTAGATCCATCTTAGATTGAGAGCTATCAAGGGCCCAGAGGGATCAAATCTCTTGAGATGCAAACATCTTTAGAGTGAAAGGAGATTTGATCCCTTAGATTAGGAGTTAAGATGGATCTAAGCTATTTAATTACCCCCTTTAGATATGCTATATTCCACATGAATATTAGGAGTTGTCATACCATGAGTCAATACCATGAAGTTATTTTTATTTTAACATAATTTTTTTATTAATTTAATTTTACATTGACGAAATAAAAATATTTTCACATAGAGCTATTTTTAATTTAATTTAATTTTCATTGAGTTAAAAAATAAATAATTTTATCAAAAAATAAATAAAAAGTATTATATTAAAGAATATTGTATTACTTTTTAAAATAAAAATATTACATTTTGAAATATTATATTCAAAATGCAGAGTACAAAAACTATATGGTAAATTGACTATTTTACTTTAATCTTATTTTAGTTTATAATTTTATTTTATTTAGTTTTAATATTAATTTTATTTTTATTTTTATGTAATTTGACTAAGTCACTCTATTAAGTTACTAGTTATATTGAATTGAGGCTTTTCTCATCCATAAGAGTTCTCAGAAAAATTTAGGTTAAAATCACATGAGAAGGAGCTTTGTCGACGCGTTTCGAACCAACAAGTGTGGTTCATCTTCATGACAAGAGACAATAACCTCTTATCTAAAAGATACCAAAATACATGGCATTGGGAATTGTTGACAATAAGAACTGCCCACAGAACTAAGCTAGGGTGAAGTAGGGGTTAGTGCAAGTAGACGGTTAGAAGAATCGAAGACTCCACATCTCCCATTACTAATGATATATATATATATATATATATATATATATATATATATATATATATATATATATATATATATATATATATGATTTTTTTAATATACTTGTCACATTTGACATTTTTCAAAATGATTTGGAAGTTAATATTGATGTGTTTGTTTTAGAATAAACTATATTTTACTGGTAAAAAGTGGAAAAATGGATAAATAAACGTCAAATTTAACCCCTAAATACAATGCATTTTTTTATTTTAATTATTTGCCAATAATATATAAACTCCTCACGTGTGGGTGGTTTTCTTTAAAATTTTAAGAAGTGCAATGCATTTTTTTATTCTAATTAGAAAATCATTGACTAATATTATTAATGTAATTAATTTATAAAATTAAAAAATAAATTTTATAAATTTTATAATAAAATAATTATATCAAAGTTATATTTATATTTGTAAAAAAATTCCTCTCAAATTACTATTTACAATATAACATGTAAAAATATTATTTAATATAGTATAATTAAAACTTTAATATTTAAAACACTTCAGTAAAAATGTATTTGGAGTATGAATATTTAAAACACTTCAATGAAAAGGTATTTGGAGTATGAATATTTGTAAGCCATAATTTACTATTAACATTATAACATATACAAATATTATTTAATATAATAAATTAAAATTTTAATATTTAAAACACTTCAATAAAAAGTATTTGGAATATGAATCTTTGTATGCCAGAATATAATGAAAATAATTTAGTATACTAAAAGTCACAAGTTCACTATTTGTAAATTAAACCTCATAACTATTCGCAATAATGAAGTTATATCACGTTTGCGAATTACCTGCTGAAAATTAATGAAGTTAGATTAAGAGTTCAAAATTTCTTTTTAATTCCATAATAGTTTTATAGTATCAACTTTTTTTTAAACAAATCAAAACCCTAATACTCTCCTTCAATGTATATTGAGTTTATTTTATTTTATTTTTAATTTTTTATAACGATGAATAAAGAGTACAATATTGCTTAAAAATATTAGATATTTCCAATATTTTCTATATTATAAAATTATTTAATATAATAAATAAACATTAATAATCCAAAAATTATAGATATACATGTATTTTTTTCATGTTTCCTAATAATGTTGTGATGTAAGAAAAATAACAATTCAAAATAATTTATTACATGAAACTTTTCTTTTAAATAAAGATATGAGACTTGTATAGGCATATGTTATAAAACCTAAATATTTAATAAGATCTAGGGAAAATGTATGTAATAAATCATATTGTATTTTGTGATCATCGTCCCAATGAATGTAATAAAAATTTAATATATGATGGGTGATTGAGGATTTCCATCATAATCATGTACAAGTCTCATATCTTTATTTAAAATCAAAGTAGGTTTCATGTAATAAAGTCATACTTTTCCAATTTTAGTAAACTAAGGTCATGATATTGAGTGTAATATTGGGGTTTAAATAGACATATTTGATCGCGTTAATATCCATACAAAGTAAACCATATTAATAGTCATCAACATAAATAGTCAAATAAATAATAATATTGAGACACAGTCAACCAAATTATTCAAACATAGTGAAATAAAATGATCCTCTATAGTCATGATTAGATAGCTAATCATGCTCAAACTCGTTCAACTCTTTTTTTATAATGCAAGGGATTCTTGGTCAACTCTTTGTTTATAATCATCCTCAACCACGGTTCGACATCGCATTGTGACAAATATTGTCTTGATGTGAAAATAAACCATGGTTGACCATGCCTATTTTACAGTTTATAATATTTCTCTTAGGGTTTCTATAACTCGTGTTTATAATATTAATCCATTGGGTTTAATATTATTCCCTTGGTTTTATAATATCAATCTCATGGGTTTGTTAATCTAAGGATTTGTATTATTAGGGTATAATATTATTTATGGAGTTTATAATGTTAATCCTTGGGTTTGATATAAAATTCTTGGGTTTACAATCATGGTTAGCCGTGGCCTAACGTCACATTGTGACGAATATTTTCTCAATATGAAAATCAACCATGGTCCAATGTCACATCGTGACAATGATTATCTTGATATGAAAATTAATCATGGTCAACCATAGTCAACCATAGTCCAACGTCACATTGTGATAGATATTTCCTCAATATGAAAATCAACCTTAGTCAACCATGGTCAACAATGTTTATTTTAGTGTTTATAATATTTATATTAGGACTTATATACCTTGGTTTATAATATTAATCCCTTGGGTGTAATATTATCCTTTGGGTTTATAATCCCTTATATTTTTAGAATTAATCCCTTGGGTTTATTAATAGAAGTATTCATATTCATAAGATATGATATTATTCATAGGGTTAATCATGGTCAACCATGGTCAACCATGGTCCAATATCACATTTTGACAAATACTGTTTCAATATGGAAAATCAACAACGGTCAATAATGATCCAATGTCGGATTGTGACAAATATTGTCTCAATATAAAAATAAATCATGGTTAACCATGCTCAACCATCATACATCGTCGCATTGTGACAAAAAATGTATCAATATTAAAATCAACCATAGTCAACCATGGTCAATCATGGTCACCATGTTTATGTCAGGGGTTATAATATTTATCTTAAGGTTTATAATATTAATCTCTTATGTTTAATATTCATCATTTGAGTTTAATGGTCAACCATGATCCAAAGTCGCATTGTGATAAAGATTGTCTCAATATGAAAATCAAACATGGTGAACCATTTTCAACCATGTTTATTTTATGATTTATAATATTTATCTTAGAGTTTATATACCTTGGGTTTATAATATTAATCCATTGGGTATAATGTTATTCCCTTGGGTTTATAATCCCTTGGGGTATTAGTATTAATCCCTTGGGTTTATTATTCACTTGGGTTTATAATATCAATTCCTTGGGTTTATTAATCTAAGGGTTCATATTCCTAGGGTATAATATTATTGATAGGCTTTATAATATTAATCCTAGGGTTTAATATAAAAATGTTGGGTTTATAATATAAATTCCTTGGGTTTATTGTTCCCTTAGTTTTTTAATATTAATCCATTGGGTTTTTAATATTTATCCTTTGTGTTTAATACTATTTCTTGGGGTTTATAATGCCTTGGATTTATAATATCAACAAGCCCTTTGGTCAATAATATCAATATTTATATCATATTCATAATATCATTTATATTCATAATATTTATAATATTATTATATTATTATAATATATTAATAATTATTACCATATTTATAATATAATGATAATAATATTTTATAATATGATAATTATTATTGTATTATTTATATATTTATATATTTATATATTTATTAATATCAATATTCATATTAAATACATATCCATTGATTCCGATCGACGTATATCAACCACACTTATTAATGTGGTCCAACGTCACAATGTCCAACATCGAATTTTATATGAACCATGGTACAACGACGCCTTGTATATCAACCATGGTCCAACATGCATTGTGACAAGGATTGTCTCAATATGAAATTCAACCATGGTCAACCATTTCTCAATACCAATTCCTTGGTTTTATTAATCTAAGGGTTCATATTCCTAGGGTTTAATATTATTCCCATGGATTTTAAGTATTAATCCCTTGGGTTTATAATATCAATCATGGTCTACCATGGGGAATCATGTTCAATGATGGCCAAACATTCCTTATAAAATCAATCATGGTCAATCATGGTCAAACACAGTCCAATGTCGCATTGTGACAAAGATTGTGTCAATACAAAAAAAAAACATGGTCAACCATGGCCTGACGTTGCATTGTGATAAAGATTGTATCGATATGAAAATAAATCATTTCAAGCATAGTCAACCATGGTTGAATGTCGCATTGTGACAACGATTGTCTCAATATGAAAATCAACTATTTTCAACCATGGTCAACCATGTTTATTTTAGGTTTTATAATATTTATCTTAGGGTTTATATACCTTGGATTTATAATATTAATGCCTTGGGTTTAATATTTTTCCATTGGGTTTATAATATCAATCCCTTGGATTTATTAACTAACAATTCAACCATGGTCGAGCATGGTGCAACATCGCATTGTGACAAAGATTATCTCAATATGAAAATCAACCATGGTCAACCATGTTTATTTAAGGATTTATAATATTTATCTTAGGGCTACATTATTCCCATTGGTTTAATATTATTCCCTCAGGTTTATAATTCCTTGGGTTTTTAGTATTAATCCCTTGGGTTTAATAATATAAAACTTTAGTGTTTATTGTTTAGTGTTTTCAACCACGTTGATTTTAGTGTTTATAATATTTATCTTAGGGTTTATATAGCTTGGGTTTATAATATTGGTCCTTTGGGGTTTATTATTATTCAACCATGGTCAAACATGATCAACCACGTTTTATAAAATTAGTCGTGGTCAACATGGTTAATCATGGTAAAAAATGCTCCAGCATCACATTATGACAAAGATTGTCTCAATATGAAAATAACTCATTGTCTCAACCATGGTCCAACGTTGCATTATGAAAAATATTGTCTTATTATGATACTCATTTAAAACCATGGAAAACCATGGTCAAACATGGTCAACCTTGATCAACCATGTTTATAAATTTAAACATGGTCCTCCACAACCAATCATGGTTAATTATGGTCGAATGTCGCATTGTCACAAATATCGTGTTGATATGAAAATCAACCATGGTTAAGCATGGTCAACCATGGTCCAATGTCACACTGTGACAAGGATTATTTCAGTATTAAAATCAACCATGGTCAACCATGTTTATTTCTTTGTTTTTAAATTTTAGATTTGGGTTTATGTACCTTATTTTTAATAATATTAATCCCTTGGATTTAATTTAATTCCCTTGGGGTTTCAGTATTAATCCCTTGGGTTTATAATATCAATCCACTTGGTTTATAATATCAATCCCTTAGGTTTATTATTCCCCTGGATTTATAATATCAATCCCTTGTGTTTATTATTCCCCTGGACTTATAATATTAGTCATGTTCAACCATGGTCAATAATATATAACCATGATCGAATGTTGCATTGTGACAATGATTGTCTCAATATGAAAATCAATCATGGTCAACCTTGGTCAAATGTTGCATTGTGACAAAGTTTGTCTCAATATGAAAATCAATCATGGTCAAGCATGGTAAAACATAGACCAATGTCGCTTTGTGACAAGAATTTTCTCAATATGTAAATCAACCATGGTCAACCATGTTTATTTTAGGGTTTATAATATTTATATTAGGGTTTATATACTTTGGGTTTCTAATTTTTATACCTTTTTTTTTTAATTTTTACCTTCGGTTTATAATATAAATCCTTTGTGTTTATTAATATAAGGGTTGATATTCCTAGGGTTTAATATTATTCCATTATGTTTATAGTCCCTTAGGTTTTTAGTATTAATCCATGGGGTTTATTATTCCATTTGGTTTATAATATAAATTATGGTCAACCATGGTCCAATGTCGCACTGTGATGAATATTGTCTCAATATCACAATAAACCATGGTTAACCATTGTGTAATGTCACATTGTGACAAATATTCTCTCGATTTGAAATCAATCATGGTCAAGAATGATCAACCATGTTCCAATGCCACATTATGGTCAACCATGTTAAACTGTGGTAAACAATTGTCAACCATGGTCATACATGTTTATTTTAGGGTTTATAAGATTTATGTTGAGGTTTATATATCTTAGGTTTATAATTTTTATCCCTTGGGTTTATAATATCAATCACTTAGGTTCATTAATGTAAGGGTTCATATTCCTAGGGCTTAATATTAATCCCTTACATTTATAATCCCTTGGGGTGTTAGTATTAATCACTATGATTTGTTATTCCCTTGGCTTTATAATATCAATTATGTCGAGACATGTTTTATAAATTCAATCATGGTCCAACGTCGCATTGTGATGAATATTGTCTCAATATGAGAATCAACCATGGTTAGCCATGGTGCAATAATACTAAAACTTGTGAAATAATATTAAAACCTAGTGATTAATATTAATTACAAACCTTATGAATAATATTATACCCTCAAAATATGAACCCTTAGATTAATAAACCCAACAAATTGTTATTATAAACCCAAGGGAATAATATTTACCCAAGGGATAATAAACCTAATGCATTAATACTATTAACCCTAGTGTTTATATTCCCTTATGTTTTTAGTATTAATCCCTTGGGTTTATAATATCAATCCCTTGGGTGTATTAATATAATGGTTCATAATCCTAGGGTATAATATTATTCATAGGTTTATAATATTAATCCCTTAGGTTGAATATAAACCATGGTCAAACAAGGGTTTATATACATTGGATTTATAATATTAGCCCCTTGGGTTTAATAATATTAGTCTCGTCTATTTATAATACCTTGGGGTTTTAGTATTAACCTGTTGGATTAATTATTCCCTTGGGTTTATAATATCAATCCATTAGGTCTATTAATATAAAGGTTCATGTTCCTAGGGTATAATACTAAAACCCCAAGGGAATATTATTAATTGAAGGATAATAAACCCATGTGATTAATACTAAAAACCCATAGAATTATAAACACAAGAGAATAATATTAAACCATAGGAATTAATATTAAAACCTAAGGTATATAAACCCTAAGATAAATATTATAGACCTTAAAATAAACATGACCATGGTTGAAAATGGTTGATTTTCATTTTGAGACAATCATTGTCACAATGCGACATTGGATTCGACCATGGTTAACCATGGTCACCGATATTTATTCGAGGACATTTACTATCTTAGGGTTTATATACCTTGGGTTTATAATATTTATTTCGTAGATTTAATTTTATTCATTTTGGTTTATAATCCCTTGTGTTTAATACTGAAAACCCAAGGAATTATAAATCCTAAGAAATAATATTAAACCTTAGGAATTAATATTAATTACAAACCCTATGAATAATATTATACCCTTGGAATATAAATCCAAGGGAATGATATTATAAACACAAAGGAATAATACACCCAAAGGGTTAATTCTAAAACCCCAAGGGATTATAAACCCAAAGGATAATAAAATAAAGGGATTAATACAAAAAACCCTATGGTTTATATTCCCTTGGGTTTTTAGTATTAATTCATTAGGTTTATAAACCGTGTGAATAATATAGGGTTTATAAACCCAAGGGATTATTACTAAAAACCAAAGGAATATAAACCCTAGTATTTTTATTATTAATCCTTTGAGTTTATTTTCTCTTGGGTTAATATTATTCCCTTGGGTTTATAATTCCTTGTGGTTTTAATATTAACCCCTTAAGCTTATTATTCTCTTGCATTTATAATATCAATTCCTTCAGTTTATTAATATAGGGGTTGATATTATTAATGTACAATATTATTTATAGGGTTTAATCCATAGGGTTTAACATTACTCCCTAGGGTTTATAATTCTTTGGATTTTTAGTGTTAAAATTAAGGGATTATAAACCCAAATGAATTAATATTATAATCCCGAGGTATATAAACTCTAAGAAAAATATTATAAACCCTATAATAAAGATGGTTGACCATGGTCAACCATGTTCCAATGTCGCATTGTGACAAGGATTGCCTCAAAATGATAATAAACCATTGTCAACCACGATCAAAAATGTTTATTTTAGAGTTTATAATAATTTTCTTAAGGTTTGTATTCCTTGTATTTATAATATTAATCTGTGGGGTCTAGTATTATTCCCTTGGGTTTATTATCCCTTGGCTTAATATTATTTCCTTTGGTTTATAATCCTTTGGGGTTTTAGTATTGAAACCTAGGAATATGAACCCTTACATTAGTAAACCCAAGGGATTTATATTATGAATCCAAGAGAATAATAAACCCAAGGGTTAATGCTAAAATCCCAAGGGACTAATATTATAAATACAAGGTATACAAACCTTTGGTTGACCATGATTTATATTGAACCTAAGGGATTAATATAATAAACCTATGAATAGTATTATACCATAGGAATATGAACACTTAGATTAATACACCCAAGGGATTAATACTAAAACCCCAAGGGAATATAAAACCTAGGGTTTTTAGTAATAATCCCTTGGGTTTATTATCCCTTTCGGTTAATATTATTCCCTTGGGTTTATAATCCCTTGAGGTTTTAGTATTAACCCATCGGGTTTATTATTCTCTTTGGTTTATAATATTATTGTTATATATTTATACATGGTAGATACAAATGAAGTGTTACATATTTATCATGCTAGATACAAATGAATCCATCGACTTATATCAACCATATTAATATTTTTAATGTGGGTTTGCTAGTTTTAATCACTATTGTTCTCCCGTTTCTCAAGACATCAGGTAACATGTGACTCATTTTAGTAAAAATAAATGTTAAAGTCATTTTAGTTTCCATTATTTATTTCAACCATCACTATTTCACTAATGATATGGATTACAATTGAAATGGGAAGATTATTAATATACTTAAAATTTTATTACATTCACTGATATTCTAACAATAATAATGACATATAACTTCAAATTAAATGGTTTAAACATGTGCTTATAGACATTTTTAAATGTCATTGTCCAAAAAGGCCACAATTTCTCGAGGATAGTGAATTTATGCCTGCAATTTGGTGTTTTTTTTTTTTTAAATATGAAGGTTCCAATGTTTAAACTGTTTTTTGATGACAAAAATAAATTCAATATCATTAAAAACCTCTGAATCCAAAAATTATGAAGTTTTACCACTATCACCTGGATTTTGAAAAATCTCTGCCAGTTTTCTCAAAATTATGCCTAAATTTTTATTATTTTATAAACAAAATTGATACAGATTTAAACTACACGTTTTAAAATTGGGATTGATGTATTCCTTTAATAACACCATATACCCTAAAAAAAATTTAATGCCTGCAACCTGTTCTTATTATTTTAATTGGGCTTCCTCAATTTCTTTTATTTTCTTGTGAAGAGGGCATGATTCCTACTCTGAAAGGTCAAAAAGGAATACTGATTATCTGAGGTAACTATAAAAGTAATCCAATTTCATAAATTCAAGGCAAAAATATGGTGAGAGAAATGATCGATACATGTGGTTATTAATTACCCTGCACGTATCTACAGAACTTGATGAGGAATTTCAACGTAAGAATAGTCTCGCAAGGATCCAGGTGAAGATGATGCGTCCCTTCTAGATTATGAGGATCCTAGATCGAATCCACGTCACGACTTCCCAGCTCCTCCTCCACGTCTTTAAACCAAGTTGACCTCTCATCTACATGAAAAAGCATCCTTCAATTATGTCCACCTCTTCCTCCTCACCCACCCTTTAAACCAAGTTGACCTCTTATCAACATATAGCAGTTGGGTAGTAATGACAAAGTATCTTGCAATTATGTTAGAAACAAAACATATGGGCATGGTTAAAGATGCATTATTTATGGTTTAACTCATAGATATTTGAATTTTTATTTCACGATGACTCGATTGTCAATTAAATTATCTTATAAGTCATTACGGAACTAAATTTTAATTTCACATTATGATAAAATTATTTATGATTTTAATGTTGTTTCACATTATTATTATTATTTTCAAAATTTTAATGCTTAATTATTTTTAATATATTTAAAATTTAAGGTTTAATGTTTTTGTTTTATTAGGCCATCTTTATTATTATTAATGTATTTAAATTGATAATTTATTTTTTTTTATTTTTTTTAAATAAGTTTTTGTTATTTAATATTATGTATGTATGATGATGACGATGATTAACATTTACTAAGACTAATTTGGTTTATTAGACCTTAAGAAGATGAAGAATCTAACTGTAATTCGTTAGAATCTTATTTCTATGCTAAAAAATAAGGGAAAGAAGTGCACCAAGATCAATATAGTTGGGCTGACTTGACATGTCAAGAAGATTAGAAGTGTGACATATGTTATGGAAATGAGAGATGATGTGAGTAAGTGCTAGAAAATCTAAAATAAAGTGATTTTCATCCTTCAACCTCTTAGTATCATAAAAATGACAAATTCTATTGTCCCTGGGGGTCTTGGGAGTAGACCACCACCCATTTTCACTCTGAAGCTCACGAGAATTAGTTCTAATATTATTTATGTCCATATTTTTCTTCGATCTTTTAAAAATAGAAAGATAATTCTGGTTCTCAAGGATGGGGTTGACTGCCTCTTATAATATCTTAGCTTAATTTTACCCTATATCTCCTTATAACCCCATAGCTTATCCTTAAATTTGGAGGTGATAGTATCTTTGACACTATCCTTTCTTCCAAGGATGATCTCCTCATTTATCCCCGAATGGTTGAGCCAGGGCTTGGCATCCTGATGCCACCTGCGCTTGAGGCGAAGGTGGGGGCTTTTACTAAAGTTAGAAGAGATTCTAGGAAGCCTCTTGGATTCCATGTTTTAAAGCTTCTTCTTATACATTAGATACTTAAAAATAACCCTACTTTCATTATGGGAGAGGACAACTTCGATCAAG
Source organism: Pinus albicaulis (assembly GCA_034641835.2). Lineage (NCBI taxonomy): Eukaryota > Viridiplantae > Streptophyta > Pinopsida > Pinales > Pinaceae > Pinus > Pinus albicaulis. Next base: position 670,703,329 of record CM076581.1, read on the forward strand.
AGGATAGAATAGGGGGTATTTGCCTTGATCTTGAGATTGTATGTTATGAATTTCTTTTGAATAATCTCAATATTTCAACATGAATGTCTAGATATATTGCAACCCTAGATTTCACAACCGTATAGGACAATAGGGGTGAAAAGGGTCTAAAAGAGGAACCTTTTTTTTACTCCAAATACAAATACAGGAAACCTTACAATTGTTTTCAAGCTCATAATAAGCTTTCCAACCTCCAATAATCATTTTCTCAATGTCATAATTCTAGTTGAGTTGATAAGGAATGTCAATACCCAAATATTTATAAGAAGAGACATGTTCCAAGAAGTTGTTATCATAGACAGAATTTCCATGGGTGATCGTTTTGGATTTAATTATCATGATTTTATTCTTGCTACTATTAATTGTCATACCCATCTTGGAGCAATAGTCACGAAGAATCTTAAGTTTCTTGTCCAAGTCGTGATGGATTCTAGCAAGAAGAATGATATCATTGAAGTAGAGGATAAAAGTAATGATAATATCAACAAGCTTGATCCCCTTGCACCCCGTGATTTCCAAACACTCCTCTAGCTTATCGATGTAAATACAAGAAAGGGTAGGGGAAAGGGGACATCCTTGATTAACCTTGATATTTAATTTAACATATTTTGACCACCTTTATTTGGTATTAATATTGGCAACAACCATCTCATAGAGGAAAATAATGACAATATTCAACTCAGGAGGAATCATTATCTCATCAAGTATTTTCCAAAGCTTATCTCGAGGAACAATTCCAAATTATTTTTTAAAGTCCACGAAGTGATAAAAGAGATCAGCTTTACTATTAGGACATGAACCTCTTCAATGATCGTGAGAGTGATAAGCTTGTCCATAGTCGAGTGGTATCTCCTAAAACCAACTTTCCCTTTAACTCTTTTACCATGGTTTTCAAGACAATTACTAATATTCTTATCCAAAATGAGACCATAAATATTGGATAAGATGTGGCTAATCGTAATGATCCTGTAGTTAGAGGGAACATTTTTTTCCCCATTAGAGGGAATGGTCATGTGGCACAATAAGGATTTGTGTTCAAGGCATAGGGAACCCATGATTTACAACCAAAGTGAGAAGCTTGTGGAGATGAGGAATGTGGATAGATCTTCCCATCTTTAATATTTCATCTTGGTATCCTTCAATATATTTTGGTTTCCCACTAGTGACCTTATTAATCCAAAACTCAACATCCTAAAGAGAAAATATATCTTCCTTAATAGGAGCACTAATGATGTTTTCCATGGTGTTCGAGGAGTCATACAACTTCTTAAGTTAGATGTACCACTTCTCTAAGGGGATCTAACGATTATCTTTAGATTTACGAAAAAGCATATTTCTCCAAAACTTTCCGGGTGCAACTTTAGAAAGGTGAAGAAGATGATCTTATCTCTTATTAATATATAACCATTTCTTATCTTTAATGAGGGCTTTTTATATACTAATATTTCAGAGCTTTACAGTTTTGTCAGGAGCACCTTGAATAGTTTTCCTGGAAATTTTACAGTATTTGTGAAACCAAGAGTTAGAAGTTCTATTAATATTCTTATATGAAGCCTCAATTTGTTAATAGTAGTGGAAAAAGTAATAGTAAAATTGTGATACATTTGATCATTATTGTTATTATAAGTCGAGAAACTTAAATCCCTTTTTAACTCCTTTAATTTAAATAATATTAAAATTAATTTATAAAATATATTAAAGTTTTGCAATTTAAAATTCTATTAAATTTTCAAATTTTTAAACCATAAATTCAATGTTATGTATAAAAGAGTTAAAAATAACATTTATTTTATAATATTTAAAATAATTTTATAAACATATTATTAGAGTCTTTATTGTTTAATGCTAAAACAATGTTATTTTATATTTTTAAATAACTTAATTTTGAATAGAATGTTATTTTATATTCTTAAATAACTTAATTTTGAATTTTTATTAGAAAACTTCTATTTCATCACATCAAATACTGTGGATTACTCAAGAACATGAGATTGGTAATTCTTAAATTATTAATGATAAATCTATCAATTATTGAATTAATATTACTTAAATTACTTTATAACTATGTCAATATTAAACTAATATTTTTCTTTTAAATTTGTTTTAGGATCAACACCCATTTCTCTAAATATCTCTAATTTTAATTGAAATCTTAATTTATTAGTCCCTAAAAGGACAGTGCACTAATGGATTTTTCTGAATAATTTTTACACATCGGAATAGTAGAAATTTGAAACCAATTTACACATGGGAAAGTGAATACAATGTTAGAAACTAACTTTTTGTATGAGTAGTTTAAAGATTGTAAAATATTTTTTATATAGAAACGTATAATTTTGATTAAAAGAATCATATCCAATTATCAAATACGATTCCATTTAGTTAAATATTTTTATGCTAGTTAATTTAATATGGCTTGAATTTTGAACTTTAAATAGTTGAATAATCCTATGTGTTTTTAAGAATGGTTGCAATTCGATTTTCATTTGCCAAAAAAGGAGTACATTATAATCACATGTAGACTATATGGTCGTTGAAAAATATAGAGACAAGGGAGTGGACTTTTTCTCTTAATTAGATTTCTCTTTCTCTCTGGAACATATAACAATGAATCATTTTCTGTTAGTGGAGGAAACATTATAAGAAAATAAAGTAAAACGATAATTTCCACTTACAATTGAGAGGTAGGGGCTATGCCAATACAAAAAAACATTCATTTTTACCCTACTGATATAACAACTAAAGGTGTCTATAATAGCCATATTTTTTACAACTGAAATCCATATCCATCCCTCATTCTAAGGAAAGAGAGAGCCCCTAAGTGTAACCTTAACAAGGAAGAGATGGGTGCTCTTAGAGCCCTTCGTAATAACGAAGATATTGTTGTCCTCAAGGTAGACAAGGGAGGAGTTGCAGTCATTTTAGATAAGGTTGATTATATTAGAAAAATGAATGAGCATATTGATTGTAGCAGCTATAAGAAGTTGAAGTCCAACCCCTTGCCAAAGGTTTTAAGAGAAGTCAAGAATGCGATCTCAAACTATCATCTCAATGACCAGTTAAAGAAGAAATCGACCCCATCTTGTGAGGTCATTCCGATAATTTATGGGCTTCCTAAGATTCATAAAGAAGGGGTTCCCGTTAGACCAATTTTCAATACCATTGGATCCCCCACCTATGAACTGGCGAAATACGTCGCTAAAATCCTCAAACCTCTTGTTGGAAACATTGAGTCCTTCATTAAGGAATCAAATGATTTCATAAATATTATTAAGAAGGAAAGGGTGGAGAATAGTGAAACCCTAGTAAGCTTTGATGTGGTTTCATTGTTTACCAAAATCCCATTAGATGTAGCGGTGCATGTTATTAATGAGGTGATAGATCTTGAAACAACTAAACTTTCTAAGATTTGTTTACGATCCACCTTCTTCAGCTTCCAAGGAGAATTCTATGAACATGTATCTGGTGTCGCAATGGGATCGCCACTCTCCCCTATTATTGCCAAATTATTTATGGAACACTTTTAAAATAAAGCCATTTCTTCCTTTCCACTAAGTCCAAAATGGTGGAAAATATTTGTAGACGACACTAACATAAAGTGGACGTATGGTAGGGAGAATCTTGAAAAATTATTTAATCACCTTAACTCAATTTCCATAGAAATTAAGTTTACCATGGAGATGGAAGAAAACAAGAGAATTCCTTTCTTGGATGTCCTGGTCACCAGAAAAGAGGATGGGACATTGGGACATTAGGTATTTAGGAAGAAAAACCATACTAACAGCTACCTTCATGCTGAGTCTTACCATCATCCTGCTCATAAATTTGGTGTGCTTAATAATATTGTTGTAAGAGCCCTGAGGATATCCGATGAGGAGCACCTGAAAGAGGAGATCCCTCACTTGACATCTGTTTTCTTGGGTTTAGGATATAAAGAGAGAGATAAAGAAAGCCAAAAAAAGAGTTGAAGGTGCGATCATATCCAAGAATCACCAGGGTCCTCAAGAAAGAAATGGTGGGGTTTTTCTACAATACACTAAGGGTATTACTCATAAGATCGCTAGGGTTTTGGGAAGGAATGACATTTTCATGCAATTTTCAGCAGCGGGTACCATAAGACAAAAGATGCAGTCAGTTAAAGACAGTATTAGTCATGAGCAGCTTAAAGGTGTTTACAATATTGACTGCTCTTGTGGGGAGAGTTATATTGGTGAAACCGGGCACTCCCTTCAAAAATGTCTTAAAGAGCATGGTGTCGATATTAAACATGAGTGATCTCACACCTCGGATCTTGCTCGTCACTCCTCGAAAACTAAACACCACTTACGTCTATAGGATGCTAAGAGCATTTCTAGAGAAGAATACTATCAAAGACATAAGATTAGGGAAGCGCTGAAGATTTTAAAACACCCGCATAACATTAACGGTGACGGGGGATACAAAATTAGTAACAGTTGGTGACCTCTAATTCAACAAATGTGCTTCGTAGATTCATCGTCATCCCAGGTATAGTATCATAGGTTTGCTTCTTTCTCTCCCATATAGGAAATGTTTTTAGGATTTAGTCACCACGATAACCTAATTGAATCATTCCTCGTAATAATTATCCTAATTAATTTTCATCATTATTTATTAATAAAAGTTAATTAATTAATAATTATTATTGAGAAGAAAAATAAAAAACAAAAAATAGAAATGAATAAAGAATAGAATTAAATATTAAAAATGAAATAACATATGAAATAATTCATTTTCGAATTTGAATTAATAAATTAATAACTATCAATTCATTATTAGATTTATTAAATAATTATAAGCTAATATTTTTAACACTTAATTAAAATAATGTATGATTTATTAAGTAAGATATTATGTATAATTTATATTTTATTAATTATTAATTGTATTAATTAGGAATAATTATAAACCTTTATTAGTTACCATTTAGGGTTATATTTCTTTAAGAAAAATTTTAGGAAAATTTCATGGAGAAATAAAATCTATTAAAATTTAGGTTTATCAAATAAATAATTAACGTTATTAAATAATTATTAAAATTAAAAATGTATTAAATTTAATTGTAATATTATTTATTGTAAAATTATATTAATATTAAAAATTAAAATTAATTTATTAATAAAAAAATTCTGATTAAATAAATTAATAATTTATATATATATATATTTTTTTTAATTTTAAAAATTTTTGGTAGTATTATTAATAGGTGATATTGTAGAAATTATATACAAGATGCATGTACATATCCAGATTCTCCTGATCTAATAATATTTATCTTCTTGCTAAATACATAATCCTTCCACTATTAATCTTTTTCGGAAATTTAAAAACTCAATTGCAAACACACGAAGCAATAAAAAGATCACACATAACACAGTTGTTTAACGGGAAAGCCTGAAGCTGAAAACCCAAACTATCATATATTATGTATCATGGAGATCATGTAACAATCTCATACAAAGATTAGTACATCAAGCTCTCAGTACAATCAATCATCAGACACTAATAAGAAGAAATCTGTAAATCCATGCACTAATTTCTTGCCACCTGATAGCCTGCCTCCAGTGTGCAATCCTTGCTGAAGAAGACCACTGAATGAATTTGAATCTACCTTAATTTCATTGCGCAATCCTTATTGGCAACTCCAATGTGTGTGTGGTGCAATCAATGCATCACTATAGTCACAACGGATAGTCCATCTTGCCCTTTCACCTATCTCTCCACTGAGTCTCCACTAGAACTAACATGCACTGTAGTTAACTGTTGTATTTTTTCAATTGATTAATGAGTTATTATTTTTGAATTAATTAACTAATTAATTCACTCCACTCTCAAAAGTGTATCATTCAGTTAGACTAGATACAACTAGCTCAACTGAGTTTAACTCCATTAACTGAGTTAAACTGAATAACAACTCCATGAAATACTCACCAGCACTAATACATAACTTTACCCTTGATTCTAACTAAGTCCTCCATGCATAAACCACCAGTAAAACCTAGGAATTGCATAATTCATTCAGCCCACTGATTTTCCAAATCTGTGCACTGAAACTAAGTGCTCCAAGAGAATATGTTGTTGTTTATTGTCATATTATTATTAAGAGCTAATAATAATTGACACTTCTATTTTTAGATTGACGATCTATAAATAGACTTCACCCAATATTCTAAAAATAGAATTTCATCTATTTTCCAACTTGATCAACCATCCACAAATAGCATCCTGCAACTTCTGAAATATGATCACCATATCTAAAAATAGACATAGTCTAAAAATAGACTTGGCCAAAAATAGCCTGCGGGCCCACTTAGTGAAGGCGACTCTTTTCACTAAGCTCATCATCTTGTTGAATCTCAACACTCCCTCTCAACAAGATAGGGATTATCTGCCACCCCGATCCTGTCTCTATGGTATTCTAATTTTCTCCACATGAGAAACACTGTGAGTATGCTCATACTCATCTTCCGTAGGAATGTACTGAAGCAACATGATCTTCCGCTACACATAATCTCTGATATGATGATATCGGATATTAATATGTTTAGATCTATCATGAAACACAGGATTAATTGAGATTTTAATGCAACTCTGATTATCACAATGTATCATTGTAGGATCTAAATGTGAACTGAACAAACCAACCAGGATCTTCCTCATCTAGATAGCCTCACATGCAGCTTGAATTACTGCCATGTATTTTTCTTCTTTTGAACTGAGTGCCATGGATCTTTGTTTCCTGTTGTACCAAGAAACTGCTGTAAATCTGAAACTGAAAATCCCTCCTGATGTGCTCTTTCTGTCCGTTAGGCTGCCTACCCAATCTGCATCTGTGAAGCCATGCAAATTCACCTCATCCGTCTATCTATACCATAAGCCATGCTCAGATGTGCCCTTGAGATACCTCAGGACATGCTTTCCTGCCTTCCAAAAGAGCTTGGTAGGCTTAGCCATCGCTTGTGAAAGTTGGTTCACTGCATAGCATATGTCTGATCTTGTATTAACTAAATACATGAGCGAACCCATCAAATGTCGATAAACAGTGGCATCCACTACCTCTACCGATGTAGCATCCTATTTCCTCCAATTTTCTGGAAGAGGAGTGTCGATAGGCTTGCAGCCTTGCATGTGAAACTTCTTAAGTATCTCCCAAGCATACTTTCCTTGAGACACAAACAACTCACCTTCCTGCTGCCATATTTCCAAAACAAGGAAATAATGAAGGAGGTCCAAATCCTTCATCTCAAACTCCTTTGCAAGATCTTCCTTGCATGAGTGTATCAACTGCTCATCACTCGTTATTATTAAATCATCAACATAAAGAACAATGATTAAAAGCTTACCATCCACCACAATTTGGTACAAGTTTGCATCTGCCTCATGCTTGGTGAAGCCAAGTCCAGTGAAATAGTTGTTGATTTCTGTGTACCAAGCATGAGGTGCTTGCTTCAGCCCATACAATGCTCTTTTGAGTCTACACACATGCGAATTGCTGCTGAAGATCTCAAATCCTTTAGGCTACTCAATGTACACCTATTCCTTAATGATCCCATTAAGGAATGTAGTCTTCACATCCATTTGATGAATGTGCCAACCCATTTGCACTAAGAGAGCAAGGATGGTCCTTATGGAAGAATATCATGCGACAAATGCAAAGGTTTCTTCATAATCAATCCCCTCGATCTGTGAGAAGCCCCAGCCATCAAATCTTTCCCTATACTTCTTGATGCTCCCATCAGTAGTTTTCTTTACCTTGTAGATCCATCTTGATCCTACAACTTATTTACCCACTGGCCTTGGAACAATCTCCCAAGCATTGTTTCTGACAATGGAGTCATACTCCTCCACCATGGCATCTACCCATGTGGGCTCCTACACTGCTTCTTCAAAAGAATTCAAAAGAAGATGGCTCTATCATGATACACTTTCTCATAAGATCCATGTATCCAGTAAATTGGTTAGGTGATTGTCTCTATCTGCATTGTGATATAGGGACTCCCACATTCTATGCCACATCAAGCTTCAGTCTTTCAGCTTCTTTGGTACACTTTTTGCCTTGTATGATGTTTGGTTCTACATGAGTGGACTCCTCCGCTCCATGAATCTCCTCCCGTGGCTGATCCACATCTAGAGGCTCATCTTTGGGAACAAGAAGTTCCTCCTCTACATGCAAGTCTAGCTCCCTTTCAAGCATAGCTCAGACAACACCCACGATCATTCTTTTCTTCCTCTCCGCAACCCCATCCCGCTGTGGGTTATGAGGCGTTATGAGTTCTCTTCGAATTCCTTCTCTGCTACAGAAGTATTTGAATTCGCTCGAGATATATTCACCACCATTATCACTTCGTAGAGCTTTCACTTACTTCCCTGATTCCTTCTCCACCAATGCTTTAAACTCACAGAACTTTGATAATGTTTCGCTCTTCTTATGCATGAAGAAGATTCAGCATCTACGAGAATAGTCATCAAAAAATATAACATAATACTTGTGTTTTGTTATTGAAGCAACCGAGAAAGGTTGACACACATCTCTGTGAATTCTCTCCAGGATCACCGAAGCACAGTTATCCTTCTCATGAAAGGTGGTCTTCATAAACTTACCCATAGTACATCCCTTGCACTGATATGAATACACAAGAGTACCCTTGGGAAGTCCAGTAGAAATCTGCTTCAAAATATTCAAAACGCCATGGTGAAGATGGCCCAATCTCTTGTGCCATAATTCGCCCTCATCTCGGCTCACCACGTCTTCTACTTTGCCCATCATTGCAGTGCAACAATCTACGTCTAGCTTGTAGAGATTATTAACTCTAATCCCTCTCCTCTTGGATTGACTTGTTATTTTATGTCGTAGGAAAGATTTTCCATCGCTAAAAACAACGTCATAACCTTTGTCTTCCAACATTGCGACCGAGACCAAGTTCTTCGTCAGACCTGGAACATGCATAAAATATTTCAATAGAAATGGATTACCTGACTCCCTCTCAAAGGTAATGATCCCAATGCCAGTCTCACTGTATCGACCATTGTCAGCCATCTCTATATGCATTTGGAGGTCCTTCTCCTCCAAGTCGCTAAACAACTCCTTGTCTCCCATCATATGGAAAGACGCACCACTATGAAGATACCAACCCGATCCCATTGAGCTTGAAACTAAGCATGCGATCAAAGAGAAATCAAGTTCAAATTGCGAGGCTAAGGCCTTACCCGTTGTAGCTCTAGCAGCCTTCTTGTTCTTCTTCTTCTGTGGGCATTTAGTGGTTAAATGCCCATGTTTGTGACAATGAAAACACTTCACCTTGGACAAATCCTGCCTCTTTCCTTTAGCTTCGGATTTTGGATGGGATTTATTCCCCTTCCCTTTCCTTTATTTGGCATCCAAAACGCAATTATCTTCATCTTCATTGTTCGATGAAGAGCCATCCCTGGTACTTTGCCTTATCTCCTCCTGCACAAGATCCGACCAAAGTCGCTCCCATCCCGACAGTTTCTCCCGTCCATTGACAGAGTCTTTGTAGCTATGCCAACTCTTCGGAAGCCTAAGGAGAGAAAAGCTCACCAAGTCTTCATCACCAATAGTAATCCCCACACTTCCTAGTTCATCCCTACAGTGGAAAAACTTCGTGAGATATTTTGGAATACTATCGCCCTTCTCCATTTTTATTTTTCTGAGCTTATATTTCAGCACCAAATTCCTCTGGTCACTGCTGCTTTGGAAAAAATATGTCAAAGCCTTCCACATTACAAATGGAGTGGCTTTCCCATGAAGGCTGGACATAATATGGTCCTTCACAGCTTCCAACAAAATTCTTCTTGTCTTTTCTACCTTCTTTTTCCATGCATCAAGTAATACAACATCGCTAGATATTGGCTTAGAAACATCGCTATCGATGAACTCCTTCAGTCCATTATCTTCCAGCACCGCCTCCATCCTATCCTTCTAGGCTATGTAATTCAAGCTGCCATCAAGGGCATACTCCAATCGAAACCCATTGAAATACATTTCAATATATACTCAACTATCACACCAAGAAATTTCTGTAGCAAATTCGAATTGTCCACCAACAAAAACTCAACAATTCTTCAAAATTGCAATCTTAAAGAATTAACATTGCTCCGATACCATGTAGAAATTATATACAAGATGCATCTATATATTTAGATTCTCCTAATCTAACAATATTTATCTTCTTGCTAAATACAAAATCCTTCCACTATTAATCTTTTACGGAAATTTAAAAACTCAATTGCAAACACATGAAGCAATAAAAACATTCACACATAACACATTTGTTTAACGAGAAAGCCTGAAGATGAAAAACCCAACTATCATATATTATGTATCATCTATATCATGTAACAATTTCATACAAATCTTAGTACATCAAGCTCTCAGTACAATCAATCATCACACACTAATTAGAAGAAATCTGCAAAGCCATGCACTGATTTCGTGCCATTTGATAGCCTGCCTCCATTATGTAATCCCTACTGAAGAAGAACCCTGAATGAATTCGAATCTACCTTTCTTGCATTGTGCAATCCTCATTCACAAATCCAATCTGTATTTTGTGCAATTAATGCATCACTATAGTCACAACGGATAGTGCATCTTTCCCTTTCACCTATCTCTCCACTGGGTATCCGTGTGCACTATAGTTAACTGTTGTATTTGTTCAGTTGATTAAAGAGTTATTATTTTTGAATTAATTAAATAATTAATTCACTCCACTCTCACTAGTGTATCATTCAGTTAGACTAGATACAACTAGCTCAATTGAGTTTAACTCCATTAGCTGAGTTAAACTGAATAACAACTCCATGAACTACTCTTCCAACTTTGTCATAACTTTTCCACTTTAGTTCTAATTGAGTCCTCCATGCCTGAACCACCAGTAAACCCTAGGAATTGTGTAATTCCTTTAGCCCACTGATTTGACAAATTTGTACACTGAGATTAAGTGCTCCAAGAGAATAAGTTGATATTTAGAGTCTGATTATTATTAAGAGCTAGTAATAATCGACACTTCTATTTTTAGATCGAAAATATATAAATAGACTTCGCCCAATATTCTAAAAATATAATTTCATATATTTTTCCAACTTGACCAACCATCCACAAATAGCATCTTGCAACTTCTAAAATATGATCACCATGTCTAAAAATAGACATAGTCTAAAAATAGACTTACACCTAAAAATAGCCTGCGGGCTCACTTAGTGAAGGTGATTGATTTTCACTAAGCTCATCATCTTGTTGAATCTCAACAGATATTATATATAAAAATTATAAAGGAATTAAAATTAATAATAATATTATGTACTATTAAAACTAATTTATATTAAATATTAAAATTATTTATTAAAAATTTAGATTAAATAGATTAATAATTTTAGTTCTTGTCGGCCCTTGTCATTTTTCATCTTTCACTATTTATAACCTTAACCTGTGTGTCCTTCTTTAACTCTTCATTCTCATCTTGTCCGGAAGATGGATCCCCATTGGGATTCAAAACGTCGACCAATGTTTTTCGATATTGTGGATAATCCAAAGATTTTTTCAAAGGTGTCATATAGTCATGAATAAAAATTCCAGAGAGAGGAATTGCCCGTGAACATCCAATTAATGTACCATGCAAAGCTAGACTTCCAAGCTACCATTGAAGCCCAAAAAATATATAAGGTGCAACATAATGTATTAGAATCATACCCACCACGAACCAACCATGAACAAATCCATTGTCCCATATACAAAAAGTGCATATGATCCAAGTACTGAACAATGAGACAAAATCAAAGCCATGCTAAGATGCAAAGTAGATAAAAATCTTGGAATGAAACATATAGGTGTGAGGATATACAAGCTCCATATAATTTGAACTATAAAAATCACCTATAGAGAATCAACTAGTAGCATAGATGATAGGCACATTTCACTTTCATTAAAAATATAAATATCCAAGAAGAACACAAAAAACACCACTTCCCATCAAATCCCACGTTTTGAGAGCCAAGAAAAAACCATCTACAACACTGAAACAAGATTTTAAAAATGGAAAAAAAAATTGAGCTCAAATTCTAATCCTATTAAGATGATTTGATAATGATGTCCCAAGCACTTCCAATTGGTAGATCATTAGGATATCTAAGAGGGTTGGTAATATCACTAGATACTAAATCCAACACCAAAAATATTTCCACCCGAGATAATCTAGAATCAATATTAATTATCAAGATAAAAACTTTGATTTCGTAAGACGAATTTAATGTCCTCCAACCCAGAAAATATATTATAAGTTTCAACTTGATTGTCTTTAAAAATTAGGTGCAACAATGTATCCATTTGTTGATGCAAAGCCAAAGAGTACAAGAAATGGAGTCACCTCTTCCAAAATATACCTAGATCTATAACCCCTTTCAAATTTACACCTGCAACTTCTGAATCAAAATGATAAGAGTGTTCCTCAGTTACTTTTGATGCCAACAAAAGAATTTATTTCATCACCTCAATAGGAACAACATCAAAGAATGTTTCAACTGAGTCATGGGAAAAATGATGAATTCTCTTGAATCAAACATTTCCCAAACTACCCCTCTTTCTCATCATTCTTTGATAAGGAGGCATGGTGACTGTATCAAGAGATCAGGAAAAAAAAGTATAAGAACCATGACTTGCGAAACAAGAATACAAACAGACCACCGACCCTTGAACCCCTGACTGAAGAACTAACAAATGGTCCCACATTTTCCACACTAGAGGACCAAATTCAAGTATTTTTCCCAATTCAGGAAAAACACAAAGACATATATCACCAAACTCCACACAACAATATCAAACTATGAAGGATTCAAATACCCAAATGAACAACAAGAACAACTCCTATTCCCACAAAACATAGAGCCCTTCCCAAAGTGAGAACCCAAATAATAAAGAAAGTAGGACTGACATAAGATGTAAGAAAATCTAGTACATATACTCTGATTATTCTAGGAAGGTGAAATAGATACAAACCACCAAATCCCTTTTGATATATGAAATTTTTACATACAGAGCAATAAACTTGCTAAATTCAAAGAAAAATTATAACAGAACCAGGTTATCAATAAGAAAAAAAATTGTTGTATAAGGAGATGAAATACCTCAACACTTGTAAAAGAGAGTTGCAGGAATGGATGAGAGCTCATCCAGAACCCCAATTTTTACAACATGCAAAATATAAGCCAAGAGTAGCAACTTCAAACGAAACCAAGTGAAGGAGGACGAGGATGGAAATTCAACTCCTTTCTTGAAATGCACTTACCTCCTCCACTCCACAACATTTACCTCAAATTTAAAATGAAGAGACTTACTATTTGAGCCCCAATGCCCATCAACAGTCTCTTCCATGCCATAACCGAACACAAACACCTATAGTGTGGGCATGGCTAACAAAGAGGCCCTAGTGCCACCCTCATTTACATCCTTGTTGGAAAAAAATTGTAAAAGATAGAGACCCTAGGTTCAGAAGCAGGGGCCAGAAAAGGGTCCACTCTAGTCGGTTGGGTAGGCCAGGTAGTCATGAGGGAGTTCCATTAGGTCTCCACTTCTGTGCTGAGTTTCAACAAATTTTGAAAGTGGTTCTGTTCTGGTGGCTTGAGGTCACGTAGCAAAGCCTTGGTGGCTCGAGAGTCATCCTAAATATGCTAAATTTGTTTCTCTAGCAGGTCTATCTGGGAAAACATGTCCTTCTACTGGTTGAGGTCAAGCATAAGCAAGGATTGGTTGAAAAGTTAAAGAGTGTGTTGTCGCAAATCATAGAGGGGATAGTTATTTCTAATGAGGAAACCATACTAGTCATGAAATTTTGTAAATATTTCTTGTACCTTCACTGTAGCTTGGAGAAGGGAGGTCTTCAAAGAACCCATATTAGTAATATTCTGCAAAATTTCAATGACATATTGAGTGACTTGATCAGGGATTTCTTTTTGGCTGGCTATGATAGTCTTCTTGAGCTCTTAGTTCGATGAAACAAGTTTGGAACATGTTGTTCTAATGTGGTTGCAATAGTCCAAAAGGGTACAAGTTGAGAAATGTTCTGGCACATTAGGGACTACCTCGGTGATAGTATGCCAAAGAATCTATAACTTAGTGATGGTGTCATTGACCTACTGATGTAGCACTTAATTTTCTTATAGGAGTTTATCGCGTTCGATCACTATCGAGATAAGTTGTTGTTCTTGCTTCTCATGTTCGACTGCCAATGTATTATGCAATGATTTTTCTTGGCGAGAAACCAGTTGAATGAAGGTAAATATCTAAGAGGATGACTAATTTTGAAGGCCATTAGGTGTCATGGTAGCAGGGAGAGGGAATCAGGCTTGCAATATTTGTCCTCTAGTAATTGATTTCTTAGATTGGACTTGGGGCAAGGCTTCCCTTTGTAGGTTTTATTTGACCCTTAAGAATTTAACCCACAACGAAATATCCTTCAATAGCCTTCTCTGCAACCTTGACTTGAAAATGGCCTCAACCTTGGAAAAGGATATATCGCCTCTATAGTAAAATCGATGATGTAGCCTTCGAAAGTAGCATATACCCAAAATTCGATGCCCGAGTTAGGTATGTAACGAGCTGGTGTAACTCAACTAGGTCAACTTGATTCTAGGTATGGGGAGATCTACTTCGATTTCTAGTCCTTTCTTTTTCCCACAACCTTCACAACCAACTGTAAATATCTTATGCAAACTTAAACCAAAATATATTGTACTGATCACTCGAAGGCTCTAGATACAAAAATTCTTCCTTCACTCGCTTCACAGTATTTTAATGGAGCTATGCTTGCTGAGAAATAAATAGCTCTACTTCTTCATGCTAACAATCCTGAAGATCCTTCTTAAAAATACTTGACACCATGTTCTAGGCCCCTTTAATAAATTTCAGGCCCTCAGAGTGAAACCATTTCTTGGCAAAAAATTGTAAAAGATAGAGACCCTGGGTCCAAACGTACGAGCCAACAAAGGGTCCTTTGTAGTATAGCACAACAATGAAATTTTCACCTTACTCAAAAGAACTAAGGTGTCTCACCCAAGGTGTGCTGCGACCTTACTAGGTTAGGGACTGGAACCAAACATCAAGGAGGGTTTCACAATGACTATCATTCACATCTATTCTAGGAAATTACATCACCTGGAAGGTAACCAACAAAAACTATGAGTTGCGACACATCCAAAGAAAAATATAACATTCACATTCATGCATAGTAAAATTTTAAAGAGGTCCATATGAACCAACACATTCATTAACATAGAGTATTCCCACAACTATTGAATCCATTAACTTAAGACATCATTACATTCTAACACTACAACCCTTCAGGTAGTATAAGAAGAATCATCATATAATTTAGCTTAGAAATAGATAAAATAAGAACATATAAGTGAAGTCTAATAGAATAAAAAAAAAAATCTCAGCATATGAGCTTCACCTGCTCTCCCTTTTTATTGCCTTCTCCTTTGTATTTTGTAAGCTTCACTTGCCTGAACTGCCAGTATTTCCCTCAGATGCTATGTGCTTTCCTCCTTCACGGGTTTCATGACTCGGTTGCAACCGATTCATCTCTCCTTTGTAGCCTCTGTGAACACCTCTACTCTTGTAGTTTCTCATGCTTTCTGCTTGCCAACCTCTGCATCTAACAAATCTGGGCAGATTTCCTCTCTTTTCCTTGACTGTTTCCATGAGAAACTACCTTTCGATCATAATTTTCCAAAATATGTCAAAATTATTTACCCAAAACAAAAGATCCAAGAATCCCCATGAGGGAAATAATTGTATGTTAATTAATTTAATATATTTAATTCAATACATTTATTTGAAAAATAAAAACATATACCATTCTTTCAATGTATACAATCTTAAGATATATATTTTTAAATTAAGTATATTTTTAATATAAAATCAAAATACTTTATAACATAAGCTACGTTAAAGAAACACAATAATTACATCTAACTAACAAAAACCAATTGAAGTATGGTTTAAAAATTTGCTTCATGTTATAGAAAGATCTTAAAGCTTTTTCTTTAGAAATATGTTCTATATTCTTGTTGCATGTTTCTTCCTCTATATTTCAAATACATTTTTTTTTTGACTTACATGATTAAATATTGTCATCTTCTATATATGTATTTAATATAGGAAGTTTAACATATTACATGAGTATAAAACAAGTTATAGCATATTGAATTAATAAATATGGAGTATTGTTTAAATATATAGTTGATGTAGTTTTGTTCATAAAGACATCACCATTACAATAACACCTTTTTACATATAAATTATGACCATTTCATCTCATTTTTAATTGATCATCTATGTACACGTGTAATAGAAAATAATTCTCAATATAAAGAAATTTTAATATTAATTTATAGTATAAATATTATCAAATTAATTATTTTTTTATTATTATTAATTTTTAAAATCCAATTTTTTTTTTTTTTTCATTTCATTGAATACGAGATTTACAATCTAGTCTTTTGAAGTTTGTTCTGGTCTGGGATTGGGGATATTAGATCAGATATGAAACTTTAGCTACACCAAAATTGAAAAAGATATGGTATTGACCAGAGTTCTTGAAACCAAAATTATATGACTAGTTCCTAGTTTTATTGGGATATTTTAAATATAAATTTACATAAATAAAATGATAATATTTGAAAAAAAGAAACTAAAATACATTTAAATTGATTTATCTGGATGGTTTCAACTAAAATGGGATTATTTTTTTTTTCTAGGGAGAAATTTGGATTAGGTGGAATCCCATGTGCTTCTTGAGATGACCCAATCTTCAATCCATTTCTATCATGTGTTTTTGCATCTAATTCAGAGTGTGAAGGATGCCCTCCTTGATTTCATTTCCATAAAAAAAAAATCCATCGAGGAGGAAATTTAGGTGCCAATAAATGTCAATAGTATATATATATATATTATAATTCCCTCTATTATGTCTTACATTTATTATCCAATCTTTTGTTTCCATCAACATTTTTATGTCCATGAGGGTGTGTCTCTCATAAGCTATTTCCCTCTTGCCTGAGTGATTTCCTCTTTAACTGGTTAGGGAGTGATATCTCTATATCTATAAGTCAAGGTTTCAGGTCTCACCTGAGCTTGTGAGTGTTTCCTTTCCTGATAATAATTTTCTCCATGATGTAATAGAGATATTTGTTTGGGAATGGTGTGCACCAAATGAGTATATTTATCTAAAGAGTACATAAAACACCACCTTGGATTGAAATTGACCATTGAAGGTGTTATTCATGAAAAATTTTTGGTTGGTCTTAAGTTAATTAAGTTTAGTCAATTAGGGTTGAATAGGGTCTTTTGAATTTTTAATTTTCAAAAATGTACATATGTGGGGTTCTTAAAGGTCATTATTAAGGTGATAGGTGTCAATGTCAAATAAAAATCCCAATAATGTCTCATGCATAAGTGAAATTGGTAATTTCATCTAAATTTGGCACTTCTACACCATTTCACAGCGAATTCAGTGTAAACTAGTCAGAATTCGCTACGAACTTGCCTAAATACTTTGTTTTTCTAGCGTGCTAAAGTTTTGGTCTTCTTGAGGCATTTAATGCATTTAAGAAATAATATGAGTCATTAAAAGAGATTGTGGAGTGTCATTGGGACATTTGTTGATGAAGACAACTCAACAATACACTTCATAAGTTTGATATGGATGAAAAAGCATCATTTTTTCCACCTCACCAATAGAAAACTCACCATCTCAAATAAGGTTTAAAAGTTCTTAAATCCATTGTATTATTTGGCCAACACCTCAATAGGTCAGTTTGGTTCGATAGAGATGGTACAAGTTGAATTGAAGAAAAAATATTTAAAGATGATTTTGATGGAAGATGACCCTGCTGCCCCTTGAAAGATGGTAAGACACACATTTTTTGGCCACTTTTTGTCTTATAATACCATATCAAGTCATTTACAGAGTTGCAGACATGTTTTTGGAGTTAAAGAGAAAAAAGTGCAAAATATGGTGAAGTTAGGCAAGTTCATAGTGAGCTCCGGGCTTGAAGATGAGTTTTCTCTACGAACTCATTGTTGAATGTTTTAAAGAAAAAATTCCAAAAAAGTATCATGTTAGGGGTAAATAAAGGCATGTTTTTACCTTATTATACCCAATGAAGACTCTACAACAGTCAGAAAGGTCAAAGGCTATTCAAAAGTTTGATTTTTGAGTTTGCTACGAAATGGGCACTATGGAATTTCCTATACATGAATGTTTTTGCAGTCAACTTCAAGTTCAATTTCTAAAAAAATAAAAAATAATTTTGAAAATCTAAAGGAAATTATTTAGCACACACACATCTATGAAACTCTCTCTCAGTTTTTGAAAAGCCATCAAGGTTTGTAAATTATGCACTCATATTTTAGGCCTATTTTTCAAAATTTTCACTAGCTAGATTTGTGTAAAATTTTTAAAATTTGACTTGGAAGAGGTCGAACTCAACATCCACGTGGCATAAGGACACATCAATAGTATAGTGAACTCAGAAAAATTATTTGGATTCATTTCATAAGGGTTATTAAAGGGATTTATTGAGCTATTTAATGAAAGAAGGGTCCTTTTTGTATTCAAACTCTGCCAAACAAAAAATATCCCTAGGAAGTCTCCAAGTGATGTAATCCTTTTTTAAATAGGTCTCTTAGGTAGGAATTCAAAACTAGCAAGGTGGAAAACCCATTTTATGAGACCTCACTCTATAAATTAGGGAGTTTTGGAGTTTGAAAGGGGGGGAAGGTCACAAGAAGGCTATTTTCTAATTTATGTCTATCAAGCTAATACACAGTTGCAGTAGTTGTCTTTCAAACATGAGAATATTTTGGAGCTTATATGTTTGTGTATTTCTATTTTATATATTATTATCAGGTTCATAGTATAATTACTTGGAATTCATAGTTTTATGCTCCAACTTCCTTAATGTACTATGTTTTTGCTGAAAAAAGTTATTTTATAAGCTCAATTTCCTCGGCTTCCATGAATTTCATTTGTTTATAATTGAAGTCCATTATCTGACTCCATGCCCAATTCTAACCTTCATACACTCTTCCACCTGCAAAATAACTTAAAACACAAAAAGAGTTATCCATCTTCATTATAAACTTGTTTCTTCAATAGCTTACCTTTTTCTTGAGAGAGCCCTCTCTGATTGGAAGGGATAACTTCCAATCCAAAGTGGTTTGAAATAGTTGCACTAGATTGACTGTTGAACAAACCAATTGGTTCCAGTTTAGTGGTAACATAAGGGACACTTAAAACCTAAGAAAGGCCAAGAATAGATGGATCCCCTTATACTAGAGGGCACTAGAGTCCCTCTCTTCATTTTGAGTCGTTGTTTACGCTAGGACTATGAGAAAGCGCACCTATGGATAAGTCAATCAACCTCATATTTTCCTGGGAGGAAAAAAAAAACAAGAAATGCAACAATAAAACCCTTTAGATATGCACAAAGAGGAGTGGGGGTTGAGATCAAACTTGAACCACCTTAGACTAAAACGACCCGAAAGTGGCTTGCCTAAGAGGGAATGGATTAACTATAAATATTTTTTTAGGAAAATCATTTTTCTCCATGGAATAGACCTAATAGCTTGGAATTTATAGAAAAACTTAGAGTGGGCCTAGGTCATGTAGATGGTGAGGGAAACAAGATGACCTTCCCTACTTTTCCTTCGTATCCTCAAGGAGTACAATTTAAAGGCTCATATACGCAATTTTATATTCATAATGAGCATTGGAGAGGATTAAGATTCACCCACTACATAATAATAAATACGAAATGCTAGATTTTGAACAACTGTAGGAGCCCCATCCCAATGATAATGCACAATGAAAAATATCTGAGTCAATTGTAACGATGAGAATTCTTTCTGAGGATCAAAATATGAGAAATATCACTTACCACTTGATTCTTATTAAATACAAAATTGATGAGAAGAAGCAGTTTAGCACAATCTCTTGGTGGCCTAGTACCAACTTCATTAACATTTCTAGATTTCATTGTAATCTCTACCAACCTTCTCTCATTGAAGACATGATGTAATATCGTAGGGTGGTGGAGCAAGATATTGAACCATGTAAATGAAAACTATAGACCAATATCAATGATGTGTTCTCATAACATTATCATAATAGGAGAATACACGCATGAATGAATTATACTAGCTTAGATCCATCTTTACTTCAGATCTATCAAGTGTTGAGAAATTTAAGGAAACGTTTGTGCCTCGAGAGATTCGATCCCTCTTGATGCTTGATAGATTAAAAGTTATGATGAATATATGCTAGTTTAATTTATAATTATATTTTATTTTTATTTGTATGCAATTTGACTGAGTGAAAATGTTGTAATTAATATTTATAATTACTAATTTTATTAACTTATTTTATTTTATTCAAATTTATTTATTTTTATGTAATTTGACTAGGTCAAAATGTTTAGACTAACCTAGATCCATTTTAACCCCATATGTATCAAGCCCTGAGAGGGATCAAATCTCTCGAGGTGAAAATCTCTTTTTTGAGTGAAAAAATTGAGGAAAGGTTTGTATCTTAGGAGATTTGATCCCTCTTGGCGCTTGATAGATATGGGGCTAAGATGTATCTAGGCTAATTTTAGTCGTGCACAATCACATAAAATTTGTTGAACATCTAATTATTTTGATCGTTTTAAATATTCTAAATATATGTAAGATTAATCTTGTCATTTTAATTTTAATTTTTCTCAGTTAACTTAGTTTTTTGAGATGATAAAGGTTGTTAATAGCTTGAATGTTGAAAAATAATGAAATAAATTTTTTGAATGAAAAGTGACAATGTAGAAATGTTTAATGACAAAAAATGTGAATAATAAAAATGTAGTCAATTACAAATAGTCTTCATTGTGATCAATCTCAAACTATTTTCCTTTACTATTCTTATTGTCACACTTGTTAGTTTTGTCTTATTTTCATATAAATCATGTGAAAAAGATGGTTGAAATTGTATACCATTTAAATCTTCAACTCGAGCTATTGTAGTATATTTCATACCTTGTTTCTCTTGCTCCCCAATATTAATAGTAGCTTTCTCCAAAGTCAATCATTGTGACTTATGGAGTGTTAAAACCCAAGTAAGTTTCAATGATACTTGTTTTCTATCACCTCGTTTGAATGCAAAGTGACTAATAATGCTGAATCATGGAAAATGGGAGTAATAAGAATGTAGTCAATTACAAATAATTTATAGTTTCAAGAAGCTAAAATTTCAGGTAAGTGAACATTTTACTTAAGATGAAAATTCAAGTATTTTATTTATGGTTGAATCACTGTAAAAAAAAAATTAATACATGTAGTCAATACCTTTTTTTCTTACTATGAAATCAATGCAATCTATTAATCTAATTAATTTGAAATTAATGTACATCATACATCTAGTTACATCAAATAAGAAATCAATATCTACACTGAAATCAATGCATTTAGTGAAATACCCCAAATAGGATTAGAAATCAACATGTACATTGAAATCAATGTGTCTAGTGCAATAATCAAATAGGATTAGAAATAAACATCTACACTAATATCAAGGCATATTTTTTAGTGAGAAACCAAAATATTCATGACTTTCTATATCCCACCTATTTTACCTTTTATAAAAGCCTTACTTCCTCTTCCTCTACAATTAACAATTTTAAATATTATATAATACTATACAATATCTATATTTTTCTTTATATGTTTGTTTCTTCTTGCCTCTCTCTCCCCCCTCCATCTCTGCATTTATCTCAATCCCTCCCTCCTTCTCTCTCTCCCCTATATCTCTCTCCCCCCGCCCCCTCTCTCCTCTCTCTCTCTACATATCCCTCCCTCTCTCTATCTCTCTCTGTTTACCTCTCTCCTCCATCATATATATCTACATATCCATTTATTTCTTCTTTTTGTCTCTCTGTCTCACCCCCCCAAACACACATGCTCTCGCTCTCTCTCTCTCTCTCTCTCTCTCTCTCTCTCTCTCTCTCTCTATATATATATATATATATATACATATATATATATATATATATATATATATATATATATATATATCCCTCCCTCCGTCTCTTTTCCATATCTCCTTCCCTCTCTCCGCCTGATGTATATCTATATCTCCCTCTATCTCTCATTATTTGTCTCTTTATATCTTCTCCAAACATACACTCTGTCTCCATATATATATATATATATATATATATATATATATATATATATATATATATATATATATATATATATATATATATATATATATATCTCCCTCCATCCCTCTTCCTCTTCCTCTCTTTATCTCTCTTCCTCTTCTCTCTCTCTCTCTCTTCTCTCTCTTTGTTGCCACATTTCTCTCTCTATGTATTTCTTCTTGCCTCCATATCTCCACCCATACAAATCCATATCTCTCTTTCCCTCTCTCCTTATCTCTCCCAAGTCCTATTTCTCTTCCTTTCTCTCTCCCCCTTTCTTTCCCACTTCCCTCTGTCTCTCCCCACATCACTCTCTCTCCCTCTATACCCAAAAAATTTGTCACTCTCTCCCTCTCTCTATAATTCTCTCTCCCCACTCCATATCTATGCCTCCCTCCCTCCCTCTCTCCTCTATTTATATATCACTTCCTTCCTTATATTCTCTCTCCCTCAGTCTCTCTCCATCTCTCCCTTGTCACTCCCTCTCTCTCTCCACCTGTATCTCTCTATGTATTTGTTATTATCTCCCTTTCTCTCCCCCTCATACTCCATATCCCTCTCCATCTCTCTCCCTCTCTCTCTCTCTCTCTACGCCTTCCAATTTTATCACTATTTCCCTCCCTCTCTCCTCTCTACCCCCTCCACCCCCTCTCTCGCTATATACCTCTCCCCCTCCATCCATATGATTGAGGATTGTCACTCTCTGTAATAAATAACATATGTAAAGGTCTAATATAATACTTGTAATGGAGATGATTATTATTATAACATATTGGAATAATAATAATCAATTATTGATTATTATACCAATAATAAAATAAAAAGAGATAACTAGTAGCTTTCTTTTGATCAAATAATAATCATCTCCATTATAAAAAAACTAATTTCTTTTGATCAATTCATTAAATTGTGACTTACATTTTAAATTGCATTATATTACATTTTAAATTTTACATTTCACACTAAATTATTAAAGAACAGGAAGTAATTATTTAACATATTGTTATTATTATTATTTTTTTGATAAATGTGAAACAAAAGACACTGTTCATACCACTATCCAAAATCCATCTTATTAAAACAAGTTTAAATGAAAACCTAGTTTAACATATTTCCATTTATTGTAAATAACAACCTAGTTTAGCATTTTGATATTTTTATCTAAATTTAATTTATAGGTGAAAAGAAAATTGATTAGATATATCTCAACCTATCACTTGATGACATGTTATTCCTATTTTCTGTCGGTTTATATTTCTTCGTTTGCAGAAAATAACTTTGAAAATCACATTATCTTCTTTTACTAAACCTTTCAAGTAGCAAGAGAAAATGAGAGGCAATATTTTAAACATACCAAATGCAAACAAAAATCATTACAATTATCTTCATCAATTTTCAAATTTTCGTGAGCCGTCATGCCATCTGAAATCTTCATTCCAAGGAATTGATGTATTCATTGGTGAATCACACAACTTATGGACGAATATTCATATCCATTACAATATTAGAAACACATATTTGGAAATTGTTTCATGGAATGGAAATTTTAAACTAATATACAATATTAAAACCTTTTTACTAAGATAAACCATAATACAAATTATATTATACGAAAATGGGAATACCATGTTGTATGATCATACCTTCATAATGTGTATTTACTACTCTTTCTGCAAATAAAAAGAGTAATTCTCCATCATTTCTACATTGTCTTCCCAAAAGAAAAGGAAGAAAGTAATTTTATTTCATTGTTAGTAAAACCAACTTAGATCCATCTTAGCTCTAGATTTATCAATTATCAAGAGGGATCAAGTCTCTCAAGGTGCAAACCTCTTTTTGAGTGCAAAAATTGAGGATATGTTTGCACCCCAAGAGTTTTGACCCCTCTCGACACATTGTAGATATGGGTTAATATGGATCTATATTGGTTTCAATTGTGTGAGGTTAAACAAATTTTGTTGAACATTTAATTATTTTGATCATTTTAAATATGTTAAACATGTCTAAGATTAATTTGGTCATTTTAATTTTAAATTTTCTTAGTTAACTCAGTTTGTTGAGATGATAGAGGTTGTTAATAACTTGAATGATGAAATGAATTATTTAAATGAAAAGTGACAATGTAACAATGTTGAATAATAGAAAACACAAATAATAATAATGTAGTCAAATTACAAACAATCTTTATTTTTACTATTCTCAAATTTTTTTCTATTGTTCTTCTTGTTACACCTATTAGTTTTTCCATCTTTTCATTGTAATCATATGAAAAGGGAAGTTGAAATCATAGAGAATTTAAAGCTTTAAGTTGACTTATTGTAGTAAATGCCATTACTTGTCTCTCTTGATCTCCAATATTAATAGTAGCTTTATCCAAGGTCAATCATTGTGACTTATTGAGTGTTAAACCCCAAGTAAGTTTCAATGGTAGTTGTTATCTATTAACTCATTTGAATGGAAAGTGACTAACAATGTTGAATGATGGAAAATGAGAATAATAAGAATGTAGTCAATCACAAATAATTTATAGTTTCGAAAAGAAAACATTCTAGGTAAGTGAACATTTTATTTAAGATGAAAATTCAAGTATTTTACTTATGGTTTAATTACTCTAACACAAAAAATGATGCATGTTGTTAATAATTTTTTTGTGCTTGCATTGAAATCAATGCAAATTATTTTTTTAGACAAAAAAACCATAATTTTTAATATGTAAACATGGAATAAAAATTACATTCTGTAGACGCATGAAGTGTGTACGTGATCTTTAAGCAAATATTTGTCAAAGAATTAGTAGGGAGTGAAACCCTAAGGTCATTAATCTTCAGACCACAAAGCATAAAAAATATAGGGTACATAGAACAAGTCAAAATATATGCCAAAACACATAGGCCCTTTGAAAATATAAATAAGAAACAAAATATATACATGGATTGAAGAGCCAAGAAAAACCCATATAAGGAGAAAAAAAACAACTCAAAGGCTAGTTGGTAAAGCATGAAATCATAAAAAGAAAAAAATTGAGGACGTAATCGAGGCCATACATCGATAGGAAGCTACCCATTGAATACAATCTAGAGACCCATTACCAATCGTCAGTAGAGAGATATATTTCGCAAAGCATAGAGAGAGCCAATGACATGGAGCCTTGTAAGGAGCTGCAACAATGACCACGAATGAGACTTAAGATGGTTCTAGAAGGGGAAGATGCATGACACCTTCAAATAGTCCTACAATAATGATGTTTAAATCCACAATGAAGAAGAATACCGCTTGAAGAAACTAGAACCTGAACCATGTGAAGCCCCCTCCATATGGTGATGTACAAAAATGAGGCAAGAAAGGAAAAATGTGTGAGTCGAGCAGTAGGTGGCTACCAAAACCCACACCCCCTCAACTTTCCAAAGTGACCAGGCAAAGGCATGCTATATAACTTTGACCAAACTAAATCCATAGTCGACCTCCTTAGCAAAATAATCCTCCAGCGCATCGCAAGGACACCACAAACCAACAAATAATCCCTGCAAGAAAAAACTGTGGCAACAAAAGAAATGGAGGCACAAATAAAGATCATGGCGAAATTAATGCATGCTATTAATCTAATTACTTTGAAATTAATTAACATCATACATCTAGTTACATCAAATCATAAATTAATATATACACTGAAATCAATGCATCTAGTGCAAGGAATAAAATAAGATTATAAATCGACATGTACATTGAAATAAATGCATCTAATGAAAGAAATCAAATAGAATTAGAAATAAATATATACATTGAAATTAATGCATCTAGTGCAAGAAATCAAATAGGATTAGAAATTAATAACTACACTAAAATCAATGAAATCAATCAAATAGGATTATGAGTTGATTGAAATTATTGCATCTTTTTATGTGAAAAATTAAAATATTCATGGTTTTCTAAATCCAAATCATTTTACCTTTGGTAAAAGACTTAATTCATCTTCCTCAATGGTTAATAATGTTCAATATTATATAGTATTATATAATATATTTATTTGTCTTTGTGCCTCTTTCTTCTTCCCTCTCGCCCATCTCTCTCTCTCTCTCCACCCACCATATATATATCTAAATCTCCTTAAACCTCTCCTTATTTGTTTCTCTATCTCACCCCCAAATCACACATGCTCTCTCTCTCTGTCTCTTGTCACTCCCTCTTTCTCTCTCCACATTTTTCTGTCTATATATTTATTCTTCCCTCACTCTCTCTCCCCGTCCAACTCCATCTCTCTCTCCCTCCCTATCCTCTCTCTCTTCCTTACCTTTCTCCCTTTCTCTCCCACTTCCCTTTGTTTCCCCCCCATCACTCTCACTCTCTCTCTCTCTCTCTCTCTCTGCCTCTCTCCCCCATCCATCTATGTATCTACCTCTCTCTTTGTTCCCATGATCTCCCATTCTCTCTCATATCCTTCTCTCTCTATCTCTTCCCTCCTCTCATCTCTCTCTCACTCTCTCTCCATATCTCCATTTTACTCCCTCTCTCTCCACCTCTATCTCTCCATGTATTTTTTCTTCCCTCCCTCTCTCCCCCCCTTCAACTCCATCTCTTCCCCCCACCTCTCTCTCTCTCTCTCTCTCTCTCTTGCCCTCAAAATTTGTCATTGTCTCCCTCCCTCTCTCCCCCCCCCTCTACTTATCCACCTCTCTCTCTTTTTCCCTCTCTCTACCCCCCTCCATCCATATGATTGATAATTTTCACTCTGTGTAATCAATAATATATGAAAGGTATAATATAATAATACTTGTAATGGAGATGATTATTATTATAATATATTGGAATAATAATAATCAATATTATTTATTATTATACCAATAATAATATATAAATAAATAACCTAGTAAAGAAACAATAGTATGTTAAATATACATTACACATAGACCAGTTTATTTTGAACAAATTTGTAGCTTTGTGTCTTACATTTTACATTTGATTAACTAACAAAGAAAACAATTATTTAAGGGTTTTTTAAATTTTTATTTTTATTATTATATTATTTTGATAAATTTTAGAAATGAAAAAAATGACCAACCATTGTCCAAAATCCATCTCATTAAATGGGAATAATGTGATGTTAAATAGGGACAAAGCAATCAAAAAAGACATATAGAAGAAAATGATGTTAAAAGAAGTTTATATAACAACCTAGGGTAATTTTGGATGCAAAGTGACTAACAATTGCGAATGATGGAAAAAAGGTAATAATGAGAATGCAATCAATTATAATTTATAGTATCATAAAACAAACATTTTATGTAAGTGGAAATTTTATTTAAAATGAAAATTCAAGTATTTTATTTATGGTTGAATTATTGTAACACAAAGATTGATGCACATTGTGAATAATTATTTTGTTCTTACATTGAAATGAATGCACACTATTAATCTAATTACTTTGAAATTAATGGGAAACATAAATCTAGTTACATCAAATCAGAAATCAACATCTACATTGAAATCAATTCATCTCGTGCAAGAAATTAGATAGGATTAGAAATCAACATCTACACTAAACCAATGCATCTAGTGTAAGCAAAAAAATAGGATTATAAATCAACAATTGTAGTGAAATGAATGAATCCAATGCAATTAATCAAATAGGATTGGGAATTAACATCTACACTGATATCAATGTACATCTACTTCAGTGAAAAACCAAATATTCATGTCTTTCTAAATCCAACTTATTTTACCTTTTGTAAAAAACTTACTTTATCTTCCTCTATGGTTAATACTGATAAATATTATATAATAATATATAATATATATATTTTTAGTTGCATGTCTCTTTCTTCTCCTGTCTCTCTCCCACCTTCTCTGTTTCTATCTCCCTTCCTCTTTCTCTCTCCCCATCCCTCTCTCCCCTGTCTCTCTCTCTCTTTGCCTCTCCATCCCTCCCTCTCTCTCTTCTTCCCTCTCTCTCCCCCCATCATCTATATCTACATTTCCCTATCTATCATTCTTTTTATCTCTATATCATCTCCCCAAACACACATGCTCTCCCTCTCTCACTCTCTCTCTCCATCTATATCTCTATCTCTCTTTGTTTGTCCTTTATTATCACTCTATTCTCCCCTAAAACATACACACTCTCTACTCATATATATCTATCCATTTATACCTCCCTCTTCCTCTCCCTCCCTATATTTCTCTATGTCCCTATTCCATTTCTCTCCATCTCTCTCTCTTTCTCTTTCTCTCCCCTCTAGCTCTCCTCTCTCCCTCACTCTTTCTCCATATCTCTCTTGTCACTCCCTCTCTCTATCCACATTTCTCTCTTAATGTATTTCTAATTTCCTCACTCTCCCCCCCTCTAACTCCATCTCTCTCTCCCCACCATCACTCTCTTTCTCCCTCTCTCTTCACCCTCCAAGTCTATGACTATCTCCCTCTCTCACTCCTTCTCTCTTCCCCCTCCATATCTGAGTCTTCATATCTCACTCTTACCCTTCTCTCCTTCCCTATCTCCCATTCTTCTCTATCTTACCTACTTCTCTCCTCTCTACCTCACTCTCTTTGAATCTACCCTTTTTCACTTCCTCTCTCTCTCTCTCTCCACCTCTATCTATCTATGTATTTTTTCTTCCCTTTTATCTCTCTCTCCCACCCTCTCTCTTTTTCTCTCTCCCCTCCTCTCTCTCTTCCTTCCTATATCTTCCTCTCTCTTCCAACTATCTCTCTCTATCTCTTCCCTCCAGCATTATCACTATCTCCCTCACCCTCTCCTTCTCTCTCCCACCTCTAGCCCTCTAGTGTTGTCACTATCTCCCTTACCCTATCCTTCTCTCTCCTACCTCCATCCATATGATCGAGAATTGTCATTCAGTGTAATTAATAATACATTTAAGCTATAATATAACAATGTTTAATGGAGATTATTATTATTATAATATATTAGAATAATAATAATCAATATTAATGATTATTATACCAATAATAATATATAAAGAAATAATAGTATGTTAAATTGACATTATAGACAAATCAATTTATTTTTATAAAATTTGTACCCTTGTACCTTATATTTTACATTTTATTAAATAAAAAGAAAAATAATTATTTAATATTTTATTAATTTTTTATCGGTATTATTATTATTTTGATAAATTTGAAAAATTAAGACATTGTTATGTTACCACTGTCCCAAATCCATCTTATTAAATGGGAATAATGTGACGTTAAGTAGGTAATGAGAATTCAACAAAGACATATAGAAGAAATAATGTTAATTTTTTTTTAAATAACAACCTAATTTAAAATATTTCAATTTATTGTAAATAACAACTCATTTTAACATTTTGATATTTACTGGGCTAGATCCATCTTAATCCTGGATCTATCAAGCACCGAGATGGATCAAATATATTGAGGTGAAAAACTATTTTTTTAGTGAAAAAATTGAGGAAAGGTTTTCACCTCAAGATATTTGATCCCTCTCGGTGCTTGATAGATCTCAGGTTAAGATGGATCTAGGCTAGTTTCAGTCGTGTGCAATCATGCAAAATTTGTTGAACATATAATTGTTTTGATCATTTTAAATATGCTAAATATGTCTAAGATTAATTTGGTCAATTTAACTTTAAATTTTCTTATTTATCTCAATTTGGTGAGATGAGAGAGACTTTTAGTAACTTGAATGATGAAAAATGAAGAAATAAAAGTTTAAGTGCAAAGTGACAATGTAACAATGTTTAATGATATAAAATGTGAATAATATGAATATAGTGAATTACAAACAATCTTCAATGCGATCAATCTGAAACTATTTTCTTCTATTATTCTTATTGTCACACCTATTAGTTATTTTCTATTACCATGTTTGAATTCAAATTGATTAACAATTTTGAATGAAGGAAAATGGGAATAATAAGAATGTAGCCAATTAAAAATAGTTTACAGTTTTAAGAATAAGACATTTTGGGTAAGAGAAAATTTTATTTAGGATGAAAATTCAAGTATTGTATATATGGTTGAATTATTGTAAAAAATAATTCAATTCACGTCAACTCACATCATGAATAATGTTTATCTGCGTACACTGAGAGAGACTTTTTATGTTTTTGGGGTGAGATAGATATATAGATGGAGGGGGAGGGGGGGGAGGGGGAGAGAGGGAAGAAGAGAGAGGAAAAGGCAGGGAGGGAGAAAGAGAATAGATATGAAGAGAGAAGTGTTAGAGATAGAGAGAGAGAGGGAGTAGAAAAGGGAGGGAGTGTGAGAGAGATAGATAGATAGATATGGAGAGATACTGTGTATGTTTTGGGGGGTGAGATAGAGAGATAAAGAAGGAAAGACAATGGGAGATAGAGATATAGATGGAAGGGGAAGAGGTGTGCTTACATTAAAACCAATTCACATTATTAAACTAATTAATTTGAAATTAATGTACATCATACATCTAGTTGCGTCAAATCATAAATTAGCACCTACACTAAAATCAATGCATCTAGTGTATGGTATTAAATAATATTAGAAATTGACATCTACAATGAAATAAATGCATATAGTGCAAGCAATCATATAGCATTATAAATCAATATCTGCACTAAAACCAATGCATTCAGTGCAAGCAATCAAATAGAAGTAGAAATCAACATCTACATTGAAATCAATGCATCTAGTATAAGGTATTAAATATGATTAGAAATCAATATCTACACTAAAGCCAATGCATCTAGTGAAAGAAATCAAATAGGAGTAGAAAGAAAAATATACACTAAAATCAATTCTTCTAGTGAAAGAAATCATATAAGATTATAAGTCAATATCTACATTAAAACCAATGCATCGAGTGAAAGAAATCAAATAGGAGTAGAAACCAACATCTACACTGAAATCAATTCATCTAGTATAAGGTATTAGATATGATTATAAATTGACATCTACACTAACATCAATGAATCTAGTGCGAGCAATCAAATACAAATAGAAATCAATATCTACCTTGAAACCAATGCATCTAGTGCAAGCAATCGAACATGAGTAGAAATTGACATCTACACTAAAATCAATGCATCTAGTGCAAGAAATCGAACATGAGTAGAAATTGCAATCTACACTGAAATAAATGCATGTAGTGTAAGGTATTAAATAGGATTAGAAATAGAGACATACACTGAAATCAATGCAACTAGTGAAAGCGATCAAATAGGATTAGAAATAAAAAAATGCACTAAAATAAATTCATCTATTTTAGTGAAAAACCAAAATATTCATGACTTTATAGATCTAACTACTATGTATGTATTTGTCTCTTTCTTCTTTCCTCTCTCTCCACCTTCTATTCTGCCTCTATATCCATCCATTTTTCCTTCTATCTCTCCCCATCCCTCTCTCCCTCATCTCTCTCTATACACCTCTCCCTCTCTTTCTCTATCTTTTTCTTCTTCCCTCTCCCCCCTGGCATCTATATCTATACCTCCCTCCACCTCTCCTTATTTTCCTCTCTATCTCAGCCCCCTAAACAAATGGCACACACACACACTCTCTCTCTCTCTGTCCATATATATATATATATATATCTTCCTCCCTCCATTTCTTTTTATTTCTCTCCTTCCCTCTTGCCCCCTCCATCTATATCTCTATCTCCCTCTATCTCTCCTTTATATCTTTATATCAACATGCATACACACACTCTCTCTCCATATATATATATATATATATATATATATATTCTTCCTCTCCCTATCTATATCTCCCCCACCCCCCCCCTTCTCTCTCTCTCTTTCTCTCTCTCTTTAGCCCCTTCATATATATATCTATCTCAACCCCCAAAAATACACACACTCTTTCCATATCTATATATATATATATATATCTCTTCTTCTCCCTCCCTATTCCTCTCTCTCTCTTCCACTTCTCTCTCCATATCTATCTATCCTCCTCCCTCTCTCTATTTGCCTCTATCTTCTAGCCTCTGCCCCCACTCCATCTATATCTCTATATTCCCTTATCTCTCCTTCTCACCCACAAAACATACACACTCTCTCTCCATATCTATATATATCTCTCTCCCTCCCTCTTCATCTCCATATTTCTCTTCCCCTCCTCTCTCTCTCTCTCTCTCTCTTCCCCTTCCCTCCCTCCCTCCCTCCCTCCCTCATCATCTATCCATCTCTCCCTTGTCACTCCATCTCCCTCTCCACATTTCTCTCTTTATGTCTTTATTCCCCTTCCAATTCCATCTCTCTTTATTGTCTCTCAATTCCTTTCTCTCTTTATTACTCTCTCTCCCTTTCTCTCCCACCTCCCTCTGTATCTCCCCCCCCATCACACAAGCTCTCTCTCTCCACCCTAAAACTTTGTCACTATCTCCCTCTCTCTCTCCTTCTCACTCCCCCCCCCCCCATATCTATGTCTCCCAGTCTCTCTCTTCCCCTTATTTCCCTATCTCTGTCCTCTACTTTTCTCTCCCTTACCTCATCTCCTCTCTCCATCATTCCATCTTCATATCTCCCTTATCACTCCCTCTCTCTCTCCACCTCTATCTCTCAATGTATTTTTTCTTCCCTCCATCTCTTTCCCCCTTCCAAATCCATCTCTCTCCCCCCTATCTATCTCCTCTCTCTCAAGTCCCCTCTCTCTTCCTTCCTCTCTCTCCCTTTCTATCCCACCTCCCTCTAACTCTTCCCACATCACACACAAAATCTCTCTCTCCACCTTCCAATTATGTCACTATCACCCTTTGTGTCCCCTTCTCACTCTCCCCCTCTCCCCCCCACTCCATATCTATGTCTCCCTATCTCTCTTTTCCCCTTCTTTCGATATCTATGTCCTCTCCCTTTCTCTCCCTTCCCTCCTCTCCTATCTCCCTAATTCCATCTTAATATCTCCCTTAACACTCCCTCTCTCTCTCTACCTCTATCTCTCAATGTATTTGTTCTTCCCTCCCTCTCATTCCCCCTCCAAATCCATCTTTCTCTCGCTCCCTCTCTTCCCCCCTCCAAATCCATCTCTCTCTCTCCTCCTCTCCCCCCTCCCCTCTTTTCCTTCCTTTCTCTCCCTATCTCTCTCCGCCACTCTATTCCCCCTCCATCTCACTCTCTCTCTTAAATACGATCCCATTGTATTGTATTTAATAAATTATATAAATTTAAAAAAAAAACATAATTGGTTGTGAAATATTAAACCTACATTTTGGATCAATCATGTCAAAGAAAATACAATAACAAAAAACATAAAAGAATCATGCACTATATTTCCTCTATCATTGTTAGTCACTTTGTTTTCTCTCTTTGCATGGATCCTTGGTTAAAATACATCTATCGTGGTTCTTTATAGTATTATTTATATTATATAAATTTCACATATGTACATATAAAATTATTTTCATTTTTAATTTATTAAAACCTTGATTTAATATTGTAAATTTATGTAGATGCTCTATGCTTGATGCAACTTTTCTTTCTCTTCAATATAAGATAGCAATCACATAAACAATAAAGTAAAATGTTGATAGAACATACCTGTAGATCAACAGAAGACAAGCCAGAAATATATAATTGTGTTGGTGTGTTACGACGGTCAATAGGATGCTTCAACCAGTAAAGTCTCAATATGTTCAGCCAACCAGAAATGTCACACAACTGTCTAGGATAGCCAAATAGTCAACTCAAAATTCAACCCTAAATTCAACGCTGTCAATCAACGGTCGATGCAAATAGCAGCAGCAACTAGGTCAACGCTGAAAAGTCAAAGTCAATGTTTTTCCTCAGAAATAGTGCCAGAAAATACAGATTAGGGAAATCAAGATTTTGGTATAGTTTCGGGTCGATTTGACCTTGTGTTGACCAAAGTCAACATTGGTCAAAGTTTGCTGCATAAACCCTAGACCGAAAACTAGAAAGTGTTGCTGCTATATTTTCCACGTGTGGAGAGTGAAGAGACTCCAAGTGTTTGACCTAATCATATGAGGAGAGAGAATGTGTGAGGATGAGATGAGTGAAATGACCTCCAACATTGACCTTATCTATATCCATCATTGAGGGTGTGTGACACATCTCCTGGGTACAAAACCTTAAGGCTGCCCTGCACATATTTTGAATAGATTAAAAATAAATTCAAAATAATTGTTCTGCTCATTGGATCAAGATGATCCTTAGATCGATCTTGCACCTCTCTGAAAGAGGAACCCATTAAAAATATTGGTATCTTCATCTGAGCATCACAACATGGAGTTTGGACCTATTTGTCCAAAATTAACACTCCCTTTCAACTAGGGAGAACTCCATCCACCTCTGCAATAAAAAATCATGCATCATCCTACCATAACTTGCTTTGCTGGCTTCTTTATTTCATAATAGAAGTGGTTCAATCACAAAGACATCATTTCCGAATGACAGATTCATTCCAAAGGTATGAAACCTCTATAGGACTCACAAAGAGTCTCATACGAACCCGAAGTTGGTTTATCTGACCCAAAGTCAGTAGGAGGTCTGAAACCTCACTAGACTTGATCCCAGATTAAGTGGTTGGACTGTGCCATCCTATATAGAGAGTATGAAAATCTCTGATGGGTCCATCAGTATTTGCTACTAGTCTCTAGATTTTCCCACCTCACTGGTCAAATGAGAGGTACTTCCCATGAGCCCTAAAATCAATGAGTAGGATGCATACGGGGCACAAATAATGAGACGTGAACCAACTCAATCATCACAATGGTGGGGAAGAAGCACACCAACAAGGTTTAACAAACCTAGCCCCGTGGTTGCTTATAGCTCTAAAAAGCTATCCCCAAAGCCCCCTAGAGCTCCCAGAGCTCATCGTCCAACAGGACCCTTAGAATATGGTCATTCTACGATACAAAGATTCTCACAGGAGGTTAGGAACTTGACCTTTCCCATGGGATTTGTGACAATATCCACGACCTTCTCATCAGTTCCTATATGATCGAGCCTTACGACACCTCGCTGTACCATATCCTGGATAAAGTGGTATATTATATCAATATTCTTGGATCGATCGTGGAACACGGGATTCTCGGACAACCAAATCCCACTCTAGTTATCACAGAGTATCATGGTGGTATCTAGCACATGCTTGAATAGCTCACTGAAGAGCTTTCACAACCAGACTGCTTCACAAGAGGCCATACTCATTGTAATGTATTCGACCTACGTAGTGTTCAAAGCCACTGACTTCTGCTTCCTTCTCATCCATGATATTGGAGTAGAACCTAGTGTGAAGCATCATCCCAATGTGCTCTTACGATCCACCAGACTTCCAGCCCAATCGACATCAGTATATCCAAGGAGTGTCATGCTCTCGGCAGTGTATCTCAGCCCATGGTTTATCGTGCCCCGAAGATATCTCATAAGATTCTTAGCACAAACCCAGTGAGTGTGATGAGGCACAACCATCTATTGACTCAAAGTGTTCACTGCAAAACATATGTCCAGATGAGTGCTCACTAAGAACATCAGGGCCCCTATGGGTTGATGATACTTAGTAGGATTTTCTAATACGGGCCCAGGAGCACAACCACTCAACTTCTTAAAGTTGAGCTCCATCGGTGTCGACACAAACTTATAGTCCACCATACCAAATCTTTCCAGAATCTTTGCAATGTATTTTCCTTGAGAAAGGAAAATCTCGCCAGGTCTCTGCCAGACCTCCAGGCCTAGGAAGTAGTGCATCAATCCTAGGTCCTTCATCTCGAACTCAACAGCGAGCTCCCTCTTGCACTGATGAATGAGAGGGTCAACACTTTTCAGGAAGAGGTCATTCACATACAACACTAGAATGAGAGGCTTCTCTATATTAACCTTGAAGTAAAGGTTTAGATTAGAATTAATACAAGTTAAGCCCAGCTTCATCAGGTAGCTATCTATCTTGTCATACCAAGCTCTGGGTGCTTGCTTCACACTTCAGCTCATTGAGGTTTTAACTTCAATCACAGACATGGGTGTTCATCGTGGACTTCTTAATAGGAGAGGTTGTTATATGGCCATATCTTTCCTTTATTTTCCATGACCATGCAAAATGTGTGGCCTTCATATCCATCTCGATGAAGACTCCATCCTTGCGTAGCGGCAAGGGCTATGATAGATCAGATGGTGGTATATCGGGCCACAGGTGCAAATATATCATCATAATTTATGCCTTCCTTTTGAGAGAAGCCACGTGCAACGAATCTTGCCTTGAACTTTTCAACACTTCCATCATATCCATGCTTGATCTTGTATAGCCATTTTGAGGTGACAACTTCTTTGTCCTCCGGTCTTGGAACCACATCCCAGACATCATTCTTCATTATGGACTCATATTCTTCATGCATAACATCCTTCCAGACTTGATGCTTTACGTCTTCCTCAAAAGATCCAGGCTGTGATTGTACAATATCACTCATGGCTGCTAGATACCCTTGGTATCTACTTGGCTTTTTTCTTTCACGGAATGTCCCCCTTCGGGCCATATGTCCCTCAGCATCCTCGAGAGTTTCCCTGAGCCATGATGATCTCTTCCCCAATGAAGGAGGTCGATCAATCAGGTCCATTGGTCTTTCAATATCGGGCATCGTTTCATCCTTCGGTACTTCTTGATTTCCAGGCCTTACTTCATGATATTCCTCAAATCTTGAAATATTGACTACTTTTTTCAGGGAAGCATCTTCGTCAAGAGTGACCACTTCCCTTTGACCAGGCACATAAACCCTATAGGCCTTCAAATTTTCTTTGTAGCCCACAAACATTCCCTTCTTCCCATAAGCATCCAACTTCATCCTCTTCTCTTTCGGCACATGAAAATAAATAAGACATCCAAAAACTCTAAAATGTGAGAAATCAAGTTTCTTACCAGAGAAAACCTCTTCAAGAGTTTTGAAGTCCAATGCGGAATGCTGGCATCGATTTTGTATGTACACATCATTGTTTGCAACTTCTCTCCATATAAACTTCGGTAGACTGTGGTCACATAGCATGGCACGAGTAGCTTCCACAATGGTCTTGTTCTTTCATTCAGTGACGCCATTCTTCTCAGGAGTATAGACAGTTGTGGTCTCCCTCCTTATGCCATCTTCTCTTAAAATTTCTTGAACTCATTCTTCTCATATTCAGTGCCATTATCGGTCATCAATATCTTGATCTTCTTCCCTGCCTGATTTTCCACCAAGGATTTGAAGGTATGGAACCACATGAAAGCCTCATCCTTCTTCTTCAAGAAGTATATCTAGGTTTTGCGAGAGAAGTCATCTATGATGGTCATATAATAATGACATCCTCCCAAGGATGTCATAGGCAACATACCAGACATATTATAATGTACTAATTTCAAGACATTAGATGTCTTTGTGATGCTTGAGGGGAAAGGTCCCATTGTTTGCTTTCTTTCGGCACAACCCTGACATACACCTTCATGATTATTTGAGAACTCAGGCATCCTCATCACCACCTTCCTTGTTTCAAGAATGGCCTTGTAGTGAAGGTGTCCAAACCTCCTGTGCCATAGTTCAGTCTGTTGGATAGTATCACATGTCATCTCTCCTAGTGGACTTCCTCCAACATCTTAGAGTGTATCAAATCTAAACCCAATCGTGATAGCTTCTTTGAAGCTCTTCTTTCACATGCGCTCCTTTCCATCAATGAATTCCACATTGAAACATTTTCCTTCCATGGACGATATAGAAAGAAGGTTCTTCTTCAAATTAGGTACATAGAGTACATCCTGTAGGTGAAGGACTTGACCTTGATACAAGTGGAGGGTCATAGCCCCTGTCCCTTTCACGAGATATGTGGCATTATCTCCAAGGATAGTTTTTAGATTAGTATCCTTCTCAACTATATCAGAGAGTGCTTCCTTGAACCCAGTGATGTGCCTTGAGGCACCACTATCTATCAACCAGACATCCATAGTGTTTGGTGGAGATGCAACAAAGAGGGCGGATACAAGAATGAATTCAATTCTTTTATCAACAAAATTTGATTCCTCATACCTTGAGTTTCTCAAACTTTTGAAAGGTTGACCATTTTCGCCAGAGGGAGCCTTCCTCTTTCCCTTGAACTTGTTGTTTCTTTGATTGCCATTCCTCTGGTTGTTGTTGTTTTCATCACCATCAAGAGAATCCTTCTTGAAAGGGCATTCTCTAGCACAGTGACCTGGCCTATGACAAGTGTAACACTTGTCCTTCTTTCCTTGGGCCCCTGCTCTTCCTTTGTTCTTTGGATCACCAAAGTTCTTCTTTCTAGAATAAGCAGCATAGGCAGCATCTCCTTCATTTTCATACTCCTTCATTCTTCTCTCTTCTTGAATGCATCTCGATAGCACTTCGTCAAAGTCAGGTATCACATTATTATTGAGAATGGTAGTGTTGAACACATGCCATTCGGATGAGAGCCCTCCAAGTGCATTGAGTACCATATTTTGATCAACTATTGTCTCCCCAATAGCTAGCAGATTGTTCCTTATCTCGGTCAGCTTCAGAAAACATGATTGAATAGAATCATCCCTGCCTTTCTTCAGATTATTCAATTGATCCTCGAGGAATAGGAATTGATTCACATTGTTGGCCTTGAACATGTGAACCAAATTATAATACATCTCTTTGGATGTGCCCAACTCAGAGATGTAGGCAACTAGACTCCTGTGAATTGAGTCCCTAATCATCAAATTTGCTTTGATATCCACCTTCTTATACTTTTTTTTGGCAGCAGCAGTTGTAGTGGATGGAGGCTCTTGGATTTTGCGCTCTACATATCCATGACATCTTGGTCTTCCAAAATAATATCCAATGTCATCTTCCAAGCATGGAATTCATCCTTCCCAGTCAATTTGTCATCAGCCTTGAAGCCATTGTAGTTTGAGGAACCCATCCTCTTCCACTGTGATTGCTAAAAATTAGGGCTTTGTCTTCACCTCAGCTTTGATACCATGTAAATATATGTAGATGCTCTATGCTTGATGCAACTTTACTTTCTCTTCAATATCAGACATCAATCACATAAACAATAAAGTAAAATGTTGATAGAACATACCAATAGATCGACGGAAGACAAGGCAAAAATATATAATTGTGTTGGTGCGTTATGGCCATCAACAGGATGCTTCAACCATAAAAGTATCAATATGGTCAGCCAACCAACAATGTCACACAACCCTCTAGGATAGCCAAACAGTCAACTAAAAAGTCAACGTTGTCAGTCAACGGTCAACGCAAACAGTAGAAGCAGTTAGGTCAATGCTGAAAAATCAAAGTCAATGTTTTGCCTCGAAAATGTTGCCAATGTCAACGCTGGTCAAAGTTTGCTGCAGAAACCCTAGACTGAAAACCAGAAATTGTTGCTGCCATATTTCCCACATGTGGAGAGAGAAGAGACTCCAAGTGATCGAACCGATTAGATGATGAGAGAGAATATGTGAGGATGAGAGGAGTGAAATGACCTCCAACGTTGACCTTATTTATATCCATCATTGAGGGTGTGTGATACATTTGCTGGGGCACAAAACCTTAAGGTTGACTTGCACATATTTGAATAGATTAAAAATAAATTAAAAATAAATGTTCTACTCATTGGATTAAGATCTTGATCCTTAGATCGATCTTACACCTCTCTGAAAGAGGAACCCAATAAAAGTATTGGTATCTTCATCTGAGCATCATAACATGGAGTTTGGACCTAGTTGTCTAAAATTAACAAATATCTATGGGAATATTTTTAGTAGTCTTGAGGATGGAGGGTTTAGATATAGCTCAAAAATAATTATAACTTTTTTTCTTTTATATTTAGTTAAAATGTGTTATAAAATTAAATTAAAATAAAGTATTTGTAAAATATTTTTATTTTGAAATAAGTTATGGTTATTGGGAATGTGCTAGATAGGCCATAGTATTGGCCCATGGTATTGTAATACAATAATTAAAAGCCTAGATCCATAACATAATAGTCAAAATCATAGATGACCCATAGTGTTGATAAACCGTGGTATTATCCCATGATATTATGATTTTCTTCCCTCCTCTCCCTTTCTCCCTCCCTATCTCTATATTTCTCTTATTGGTTCATGGTATTGTAAAAAAACCTATTTATAAGTTAATAATATCCATGGTAAATATTGATGATTAAAAATATTGTTATATAGTAAATATTAATTTTTTATTAGCTTATTAATTAATTTTAAATATGGTTATGTAATCATTATTTTAATTTATATGATAAAATGGATGTTAATTTATGATATAAGAGCATTCTTTAAAGTTTATAAGACCCATGAGTCTTATCACACCTTTACTAAAGGGAGTGGGTTCCCTTAATCATTTTATTTATTTTCCTAGGTTTAGTTGAGATTGAGGAAATTTTAATTGTAAATTTATTTATTGAGAATATGTTGTGTATGTAGAGATCTTAGCGACAGTTGAGTAATCCTAAGAAGAGTGAGGATTTGAGGGATTTAAAGGTCTAATCTAGGATTTTATTTGAGTAAAGAATGGAGCTGAGAAGATACTTTAGGACAGAGTGAGAGATTGTTGGATCTGAACTAAATTGGTTCATGAATACTTCTTTTTTATAAATTGTAAGCTTTTTGAAGCATTTTGAAGGAAGGAAAAGCGAGAAGCAAGAGGTTAGAGAGAAGTTAGAGGTTTTGTTTGGGGCCTTTCTACACTAAAATTTTCCACCATGACAATAGCTGTCTATATGGGTTCATCATTACCTATATTATGCTCCCTTAGAGGTCCAAAACCATAAAGTTCCTAAACCAAGTCTTGGAATTGGAGAAAAGCTCATTAAATCTCTAAAATTCTTAACTTTGCACTTTTCCTAGTTCTTACCTACGATACTGCAGTTTCTTGCTCTATAACATGTGACACATCTTGCACGTTCTGCTTACTAAAACCGCAGAACCCCGTAAAAGGTAAAGTAAAAGAAAAAGTAAGTTCTAGAAGCCTAGTTGGTCGAATATTCTCCCAGTTGGAGGCTTCTAGAAGCATAATCAGGTCGATATTCACCCCTTCATTCATGAACCTCTATCCCTTCATTAATGTAGATTAGCCCTTAGTATTTGGAGCTAAAATCCCTTTATGAGAGGACTTTATCCCCCTATTTATGGAACTGAAACCTCCTTCATTCTCCTATAAATTGAACTCATGTTTCAGTCTCAAGGGTAGAGACTAGATGGTAGATTGATAGACTTTGGTGGATTAGAAAATTGTTGAAGAAATCATACTCTCTATACTTGGCATCATTGGTATGAGAACGATCACATAATCATATCTATAGTTTTATGCTAGTTCGGAGAGGAGAAGGCTTGTCAAACCAAAGGAAAACAACTGTTTAGGACCCCAGAAGAACCTGTATGACATCAAGGTGACAAGGTTATAAGGTTACTTCTTATCATACAAGTTAATACAAATGGATTCTATTTTCTCATTAAGTTGTTCATGTATCTATTGAGTAATTTAATTCTTGGATTCCTTGATCACTGAGATAGATTAGTGTTTTCTCAATTATTATATCTTTCATGTGATTTTAATCCTTTTATTTGTCTTTGATTGGAGGTTTCACATGTTGAAGTGACCTCTTTTGGAGCGACTTGATAGAAGATTTCAGCAAGTGTTGGACTTCAGATAGGGGCATGTCCTCATACTCTGTTATTTAGTAATTTTGAATAAAAAATGATCTAGAGAAAATGGTTTGCATTTTGATGCTTGTTTCTAGATATCATTAGGATACTACGGAGATCACTCTTGTCCGCAAGAGGGATTAATCTGCATAACAAAATGGTGACTCTGCTAGGGAATATATGAACAAAGTTTTCCTTTTGGATTTTCAGTTTGAATTTTAAAAGAGTTTTTTCTGCTTTTGATTAGTCTAAAACTGGGTAGCGTAGATAAATTATTAGAATACTTGAAAAGCATATCTAAATTTTTATTTTTTCTGTATGTTTCCTGGCCTCCGCGGTTTTCATTTGAAAATAGTGCGACAACCTCCACAGTTTGTAGTTCAGAACAGTGCAGTACTGCTCTGTTCTCCATTAGAACCTGCAGACTTGTGGAAAATTTTTGAAAAAGTTAAAATTCTATTTTCAGGAGCCAGATTACCAGATTCTATGTGTTTGCCCCAATTTGTCTTAATTGTCATAATATTATGTGTGAATTTCGTTTCAACAACTTTTATAGTCCCTTCAGTCTCTGTTAAGTTAATTGGGTGTTTTGAATATTCGATTTTGAGAAATTCTTATTTTGATTTACTTTGGTCATTACTTCGAGATTTTTCTCAGTCTCTTAACAATTTTGCATATTTTTGCTTTTATTTTTGCAAAAAAAAAATTCCCTCATTCGCCGGGGGTGGGGGGGGGGGCTAAATTGTGTCTGATTATTAATCGCCTTTGAGTGTTTTATTTTTTTACCTTTGGAATTCTCACCTAATTTTCTTTACTTACGCTTGATTAGTTCTTTAGATTAAATTAGAATCATCTTATGTCTGAGAATTCTCTTTCATAGATCACATTTGCATAATTAGAATTCTCATTTTCAGAATATGAATGAAAAATGTGCATAGATTACATTTTCATACTTTTCAAGTGAATTATGCATAGATTACAACTGCATAGTTTACATTCTAGAAAAATCAATCGTAGATTTAGATCAGTTTCTTTGATTTGAATTTACATGTTTTTATTCTTGTTTAAAAAAAATAAAAATAAAAGTTGGAATTGAAAAAGCATTAGTTTTTCTTCATAAAATTAGTGCATTAGAGAATTTGTTATACTTTCTCTTATTTATCACTCTTTGAATTGTTGGAAGTGAATAGAACCTCTCTTCTTAATTTAGTTAGGATTCATCGAATTGAAAAGATTACATTATCATATTTAATTGCATTCAGTTTTGGGTCAGGTCATAACACCATTGGTTTCGTATCCTTTTACCCTTTGAGTAATAACAACCCAAATAACACAACACTTAATTAAAATTCATCTATAAATTTTTACATTTTATAGGGCTCTTTTCACCAATATAGCTTAGGCTAATGCTTTGGAATAGGTTGTATTTAACCTTCCAAAGAAACTAAACAAACAATGTATCTTGCGGTAGGGAAAAAATCCCAATTGTTGCAATTGTGCTCTGGGAAGCTCTTCTTCAAAGAGTCAAGCACGAGATCATGTCTGAAATAATGAGGTAATTATACCTATCTCATTGGGAAAGATAGCAGATGTGCATGTATTAAAAATAGTAAACCTCGGATAGACCATTGTCGAGGAGCTTCGGGTCACTTGTCGGTAAACCTTGGATTATGTCAAGGAACCTTCAAGGAGATTGAGCTAGTTACTCTGCCCTTGTGTGTATATCAGATCATAGAATATTCCACCAGGTTTATTTGTTCCAATTGGTGACCTTAGTGGCTATAAACTTTAGGATTATTTCTCAAGGTGATAGTGGAGGGGAGGTCCCACTGTACCTAGAGCACACGTTGACTAGACTCACTTGGACTTTTTGGAGGGTGCACTTCACTTCGAGATTGCATAGTGGAGGTACTTGCACCAGGCTGTCTCATTAAGTAGGTTGTTAGGGTAACTATTCGACCCGCTAGTTTTTCACATTGATGTCTGCAACGTTGGATTTCGTCACCAACTAGTGATTTTACTGTGAAAACATACTGTTTGTGCATGGTTTGAATCCTAGATTTTTTAGCGCTTGTTAATTTGTTTTTTTTTAACTTTTTAGAGACCATAGGTGTAAATTGTGAATTTTAATTGTTAGGTGTGAATTGTGAATATTTTTTAAATTTTTAATCAAATTCATTGAAGTTTAATATAATGGCAACTGTTCCAGAATTTACCAACCAAGGAACCCCTCTTAGTGAGAATCCTAGTAATTTTCCTTTATTTGGAAATGTTGGTCCTCCTTATATGGCTACATTGTCATTACCTGGATTTACCATAGGTTTACCAGTATGGTTATTTTCAACTTCATTGGCCTCGAATACTCGAATTTTTCCACCTCAACCGGATGCTTCACCTCAATAGAGTTCACCATCTCAACATCACCAACCTCATGTTGACCCTTTACCTTCTTCACCCAACATGTCTTCCTCCCTTTCTTCCTCTTCTCTTGGTAAAAGCCTTGACGCTAGTAACCAGGTGGCTTAGAAGAAGAAGAAAGGGAAGAAGAAGAAGAAGCAAGA
Organism: Pinus albicaulis; assembly: GCA_034641835.2. Taxonomy (NCBI): domain Eukaryota; kingdom Viridiplantae; phylum Streptophyta; class Pinopsida; order Pinales; family Pinaceae; genus Pinus; species Pinus albicaulis. The sequence continues at coordinate 670,747,773 of CM076581.1, forward strand.
TAAGAAAGAAATCAACCAACCAACCATGGCTGTAAGTGTTGGTAGTGTTGAGGAAACCTCCAACATGCATCACAAACCCAAATACCCTTGCAAGCTTTGTAAGGGTGACCATTTCCTTATCAATTTTCCTAGTATTCCAAAGGTCTTAGAAGTATGGTTAGAAACATCACACCAACTTACTATTGATCCATCAACTAGTGATAGTTAGGTTCCTTGCAAAAAGGGTAAAGTTAGGTTTCCTTGTAGGTTATGCAAAGGGAGTCATCAAACTCACATTTTCCCTCACATGGGTGAAGCCTCAAAACTATTGGAAAACCTTCTTGTTTCGCAGCAAAAACTTCCAACTAGTTATTGTAAACTTTCTCCCAACATACCGTCAACTGACGGAGTGATTGATCTAATTCCAGGTACAGTCAATCCCACCCTTCCATTGGAGAGTGAAACTCATATCACTCATGTTGATGATCCATTAGTTGATCAAGTGGTTGACTTGATTCTGATTAATCCCACTCTCCTTGTAGAGAGTGAAACTCATATCACTCAGGTCCTTCTTGTTACATCAGATTCTTCTACGCCAAGGGGAATTTCACCTATTTCTACAGAACCCCCTCCAAGTACAGAGGTCTTTTCCTTTGATTGGAATAGATTGACAGAACCTCGTCTTCCTTCCTCCATCCCTTTCCAAATCATTGTGAAGGTTTGTAGTAAGAATGTGCGTCGCACAAATATAGATGAAGGTGCTTCTGTTAGTATTTTATCCTCAATTTCTTGGCAAGGGTTCCCCTCAGCTTGTGTTTGTTACACAGAATCTATCTGCTTTTAAAAGAACCATTAGTGAACCTTTAGGGATCCTTCCCAAGTTTCCTATTATTTTGGAAGGAAAAAATATGTGTATTGATCTTATGGTAGTTTGAGGCCCCTTGGATTTCAATTTAATCCTTGGGCGAGACTATGTCTATGCAATGAAAACTGTCCTATCGACACTCTTTCGCGTGATGTCCTTCCCTCACAATGGAAACATTGTAATTGTTGTCCAAATTTCATTCACTAGTCTTGATTCAACTACCAATAATACGACACCCCTACATGTTCCTTATATGGAACTGGTATCTACCCCACCACGGGTTAATTATGTGGCAACCAGTCCCATGTTTTCAGTTACTGATGCATGTGAGCCTCTCACTGTTTGCTCGTATTCCTTTGACTTAGATCCGGTAATTGACATGGTCAACCTTATGAGATTATTTGAACATGATATTATTATCCCTTCCCTTGACATGAGTTCCTTCCAGATAACTGTTATTCCATCTGATGAAGACCTCTTGGAAGCTATGATAGAGGAGTGTCCCTTGACATGTGTTTCTTCCAGTTGGAAGCCATGAAAAGTTTCTATGACGACAATTATTTTCCTGTGTCAACCTCATTAAAAAATGAAATAGACCCTTATGAGGATAATTATTTTCCTATGTCAACCTCGTTAAAAAATGAAACAGACCCTTATGAGGATGGTTCTTTTCCTGTGTCAACCTCGTTAAAAAATGAAACAAGTTTCCATGAGGTTAGTTCCTTTTACTGTGTCAACCTCATTAAAAAACGAAACAAGTTTTCCCTTGATGATAGTTATTTTACGGTGTCAAAATCGTTAAAAAATGGAACAGGTAACCATGAGGAGAGTTCCTTTTACTGTGTCAACCTCATTAACAAATGAATCAGTTGGCCTTGAGGATAGTTCTTTTCCTGTGCCAACCTGGTTAAAAAATGAATTAGATACCATGAGGATAGTTCTTTTACTGTGTCAACCTCGTTCAAAAATGAAACAAGCCCTTATGAGGATGGTTCTTTTCCTATGTCAACCTCATTAAAAAATGAAATATATCCTTGACGATGGTTCTTTTACTATGTCAACCTCGTTAAAAAATAAATCAGGTTATGAGGATAGTTCCTGTTACTGTGTGAACCTCATTAAAAAAATGAAACATGTCATCCTTTGAGGATGGTTCTTTTACTGTGTCAACCTCGTTAAAAAATGAATTAGGTTAGGTGGATAGCTCCTATTACTATGTCAACCTCATTAAAAAAATGAAACATGTCATCTTTTGAGGATGGTTCTTTTACTGTGTCAACGTCGTTAAAAAATGAATCTGGTTATGAGGATAGTTTATGTTACTGTGTCAACCTCATTAAAAAATGAAACATGTCATCCTATGAGGATGGTTCTTTTACTGTGTCAACCTCATTAAAAAATGAATCGGGTCTTGAGCATAGTTTTCCCTGTGTTAAGCTCGTTTAAAAATGAAACAATTCCTCTCTTAATTAAGTCGAGTCTTTCATCTAATCTCATAAATGAAACTTCATTCCATCCACCTAGTAACCACTTGTCCACTTAGGTGAATGAAATGAAGCTTGGGGGGCTTTGAAACCAATCTCAAGCATAGTTTTCTCCGTTTCAAGCTTGTGTAAAAATGAAACCATTTTCAAGCATATTTTTCCTACATTTCAAGCTTGTGTAAAAAAAAAACCACTCTCAAGCATAGTTTTCTCTATTTCAAGCTTGTGTAAAACTGAAACCATTTTCAAGCATAGTTTTTCTACATTTCAAGCTTGTGTAAAAATGAAACCACTCTCAAGCATAATGTTTCCTATGTTTCAAGCTTTTATAAAAATGAAACCTATCTTGAGTCCATTTCGGTTATTATTTTCAAGACTCATTAAACTCATGAAAATCCTAGGATTATTTTTCTATCTTTCATTCTCGTAAAACACATGAGCATGCTGAGTTCTTTCCGTCTTTTCCTTCTCGTAAATTAAATTGCAATTCAACTACATGAGTACATTTTTATCACTTTTTCGGGCTCTTGAAAATTATGAAAAATAGAAACCCTGGAATTCTCTTTTAAGCACTTTTCGAACTCTCTAAACATGAAAATATCACCAAGTACTTGACTATTCGAACTCGTTAAAGGAAGTGAATAGTTGTCCTTTCAGTATAAATTTACCCCTTTTTTGGACTGAAACAGACTATTTACAAAAAAGGTATACATTGAACAATAATGGTCAATAGAGTTCTCTGCTGTATTATTTTATCCTTTTTTAGGCTCGAGAGACTAAATTTATGAAAAAGTACAACCATAGAGTTTTCTTAAGTTTTTCTTCTGACTCCCTAAAACTGAAAAACACCGAGTTTCACCTATACTAGACTCGTTAAAAATTAACAACAAAGGGCATGTTGATTACAAACAGTAGCGAACCACTCCTTATTAGGGTTTGATTTTAATACTAAGTTGGACTCATCTGAAGGATGAGCTTATACAACAAGCAAATGTTATCCTCCTCAAGCTTATATAAAAAAAAGAGGTACTCGCCAGAAATGGTGGGGGGAAAAGAGAGAAAATGAATCCAGTTGTCACACTTCGTTCCAAAAAGTAGTATACCACTCTTGAACATGACACTTTTGTCACATTCATACTTGGGTTGGTAAAATCATTTGTCTAACAGTTAATCAAACCACATTGAAAGTCTTCAGCCAGTTTCTAGGTATTAGATTTAGGTCAGTTGCCACAAAACCATATGCAGCGTCGTTATGTGTTCAAGAGACAATTCAAATAAACCATTCATTGCAAACATTTGTCTCCATTCGTGTTGACCATCCTTGAGTTAGTCCTTGCTAAAATTTCTTCAAAACTTGATCTAAAGGTTTCATGTCATGGGATTTACTACAACAGGCACTTTATATCGACGACAACACATCAACTATAAAGTTGATCTAGAATCCTATCAATACCTTGGGATCTGCATCCCCTAATGGCAGGTTTCTCACCTTCGATGACAGGTTGCATCATTGAACTTTGATCGAATGATTATGTGAAGTGTTCGACTCCAAATAATTCATCCACATTTCATGGATTGTACTAAGTACTTTGAGAGCCATTTTCATTATTAGTGGTTTCTTTGACACTTGTTAACAGTTCACATCATTGAATGGTAATCAAGTGGTTTCTACCATCTTTGACTTTGACACAATCAATCACATGGATAGAATCGTACTAGTTCAGGAAGTAGAAATCAAGACCCTGGTGTTGGAAATATTGTCATTGATTGAAAAGGAAGTGGCAAAGGAATTGGCATCTGAAACTGTAACTAGGAACAGAGAAAAGACATGTAGTAGAGAAGAACAGAGGAAGAGTGCATCTACAGAGAGCAGTATCAGTCAAGGAGCCAACTGAATTCAGTAGGAAGGATATTTGTGTTTCTATGGAATTAATTCATGTGTGAACATATGTATGCATCCTGATGGAGGATAATTGAAATCTATAAGAAACCCTATGAGGGGATTAATTGCGCTATGTATGTAGTTTGAGGAACCGATGCCAATACGGTCGACTGTGTATCCCAAACTGGTAGACAGTGGAGTTATATACATTCATTGAATATAAGAATGAAGGTAAATTGGGATCAATGTTGGGGATTGATCTCGGAATTGTCTGTGCCTTTATTGAATTAAGTAGGTATAATACATGAACGTGATATTGATGAAGGAATTTTGAATTCCTGCAACCAACACGGAACTTGGTGACTTGGACTTTCATTGGAAATGCAACCAACATGGAACTTGGTGACTCAGACTTTCATTGGAACAACTCTTCAGAATTACGAACAGTCAAAAAGGATTTCATCGGAGTTGTATAACATTAATCATGGTTATATGAACTGATAACGCGGAGAAATGAATTAGCGAAAGTACGCTGATAGAACCTGGAGTAGAGGGGTGGAACGTTGCGAATGAAGAGTGAACGTGGTATAAGGCTGGAAGTGGTTTTCATCGCACCGCTTTCGACAGGCAAGCGATATTCAAGAGGTTGGCTCCAATTCCATAGAGTGCTCGACACGCGTCCCCGTACGACTTCACAAAATCGCTTGTCACTACGCGCCATCGTGCGTTATAGTTCGACCTAGGATGCCCAACGATATTGTTGTGTGCCTTTTATTTGGAGGGAAGCCATCGGACGGTGGTCGTATGAAGAAGATGCATGAAGATTAACCAAAGTATGGCAGGCCATCGCACGTTAACGTTCGGCATCGGAGTTCGAGCGATATGCATATATGTCGTTGATCTAGAAGCTTGCTATCTAACGATGATTGGATGTTGGACTTGCGTAAAGTTTACTTATGGTACCATGCGCGTATTTGATTGGCTATTGACTATATATGTGGGCCCGGGGTCAAAGGTTTATCATAAGGTTAATTGTTTGAAAGAGTTGGATATTTCTCCAAAGTGCGAAGGGTTGTAACTTTAATCCTAAAGTTTAGTTCAAAGTTGTAAATATATTTATTTGTCAATTTCTTCAAATTGATAAATAAATTAAAAAGAAATCAAAGAGGCACGTGGGGTAAACTAAAGGAAATACTGTCAAAGGAATACCATTAGCGGTTGAATGGTTTTTACTCATGGTATTGATAAAGGTTAAACTATATAAGGCGAAGAGGATGGTAGTACGAGGTGTGCATGCATAAGGGTGGTGAATGAATAAATTTCTCTAAGGAATATCTGCATGGATGAACTCTATTCTTAACTGATAAATCTGAATCTACGATGCACCCATGGATATAATGATCTGACGATGATGAATCTCTGGTTTGAACGATGGACGAAATCATGAAGAACTAGTGTGAGTGTACTGAATGAATAAATCTGGTGGCCTACAAGGTATGTCGTGAGGAAACTGGTGGATCCAGTATGAAAATTGATGAAACGTGGTCCGCAGTGGTGCTGAGGGTCGAAGACTTCAGTGAGGGGGTTGTAGCTCCCTTCCAGTGGTAGCTTGTAAATGAGAGCAGGGGGTTGGAGCTCCCTTCCAGGAGAGGCTGGTAAACGAGAGAAGGTTGTAGCCTTCTGCAGGTGGGTGCTTGCGTGCTAGTATGAGTCTGTGCCAGTACATGGTTGTAAGAAGTTTTCTTTATAATAAATATTGAAGACGAAAACGACGGTAGCGATGGTTTTCTCCCAAATTGGGTTTCCACCTTAAATCCTAGTGTTCGTGTGTGTTGCTTATGTGTGATGATTTATTCTGTTCTTACTGCACATGTTTACAGCTTACTAAACATATAATGAATGAATGATGCAATGATCTAAGTAAAGAATTATCTGCATAATGAGATCTCTGTTAATACGCAAGTTTTATTAAGGATATCCCTGTGTATATGCGAGTTGGGTTCAGTAAAGTAGCGTATGGGTTTTAGAGAAAAAAAAAGTAAAAATTTTTTAGTCAGCCCTAAATACTGATTCACCCCCCCCTCTCAGTATTTTTCCCAACAATTGGTATCAGAGAAGGTCCTTCTGAAAAAGCTTAGCCGCTAGAAGGAAGATCAAGCAAGATGAGTAATCAAGATGGAACAACATCTATTAGGCTTCCGCTCTTTAATAGAAACAATTTAATCTTCTGGAAAACAAGTATGAGATCCTATCTTCAGTCTTTGGGAGTAGATGTATGGGCAATTGTTGAAGGAGGATATCAATATCCAGCTGCAGTACCAACATATTCGATGGAAAGAAAGAATTATGAAACCAATGCAAAGGTGGTCAATGCTCTATTGGGAAGTTTGACTGAATCAAAATTTGTCAAAGTCATGCATCTAAATACAACAAAGGAAATATGGGACAAAATCATTCTAAGCTATGAAGGTGATGCAAAGGTAAAAAGTGCTAAAATCCAAACTCTCAAAATTCAATATGAGAATCTAAAAATGGATAATGAGGAAAGCATTGCAAAATTCTTTTTATGTCTTGATGATATTGTAAATCGTATGAGAAATCTGGGAGAAACAATAACCAAATCTACTCTGGTTGAGAAAATTTTAAGATCACTAACGACAAAATTTGAGTCAAAAGTTTTAGCTCTTGAAGAAAAGCAGGATCTTCAAAATCTTACTGTGGTGAAACTTCATGGCATACTAACTGCATATGAAATGAGAAGAGGAGGACCATCTGAAGTAAAAGAAGCAGTCTTTAGAACTTCTACAAAAGGGAAGGAAGTACAAAAAACAGAAGGATCAGGATATATCTCAGAAGAAGATGAGATAAACTTTGTAAAGAAAATTCAACTTGGCACAGGACGGTTCAGAGGTAAGCTTCCTTTCAAATGTTTTGATTGTGGAAGATTTTTTCATTATGCTACTAAGTTTCCTCATAAAGAAACACATAAAAAGGGGAAGGAAGTAGTAAGAAGGAATAAGAATCATTATAGCACTAGAAAAAATTACTATACTCATGAAGACAGTGATGGGTCATCTGATAGTGAGGAAGAATGTGAACAAGATCTTAGACTTCTCATGGCATTTGAAAAAGAATCTAGAGAAGAAAAGAATACTTTTGTGGATGCTCTAGAAGAAAATGATTTCCTTGATGAAAACAATCAACTCAAAATTTTCTTATAAGAGAGTAAAATAATCATAGAAACTCTGAAAAATCAACTTGAAGAAAAAGAGAAACACAATGAGAAATTAGAGTGTGAAGTAGTAAGTCTAAGAAAAGAACTTGAGAAAGTAAAGACTCTGAATCTTAGATTTGCTAAAGGATCTGAAACCTTAGATGATATTATCAAGGTACAATGTTCTCCCCTTATAAAGATAGGTCTTGGATATATCGGAGAATCTTCTCAGGCTTCAGTACCAAATTATCTAAAAGTAGCTATTGCTGGTATACAACATGCTACCACTCAGCAAGGGAATAAAGAATCTTTGCAGGAAAAGCATGATCATGTCAATTCAAGGAACACTAATAGGAATATATTTCAAAGAAACACAAATCAATGGGTAAATTCAAGAAGGAGATTTTATGATCGCAGAAATTTCTTCTTCAATGGACAATGTTTCTCATGTCACAATTTTGGTCATAAAGCTATTCAATGTGTAGCATATAAAACCATCATGACAAGAGAAGAAAGAAAGAAAAGGATTCATATTGAAACAAAGAAGAATACCTATAACAACATTTCTCCTCTTCAAAATGAAGTTGAATGTGCTTATTGCAACAACATTGGCCATGAAGAATCTGAATGCAGGAGCAAAGTTCAGCCAAAAGAGCATGTTCCTTCAAGCTCCAAAGTATGGAAAAAGAAGGAATTACAGGTTGAAAATTTTGGCATAGCGTTATTTGCAGAAGATGAAGAAAACCAATGGTACATTGATAGTGGATGCTCAAGACACATGACAGGTGACAAAAACAAACTTCTTGCATATAGTGCTCTAGAAAAGGAAAAGAATGTTACATTTGGAAATGATACTCTTGTGGTCATTAAGGGAAAAGGGTCTGTTTTTCTAAAAGAAAAGGTGAAAGCTAATGATTTCATGTATGTGGATGGATTAAAGCATAACCTGTTAAGTGTAAGTCAAATGTGTGATCAAGGAACTGAAGTTGTCTTTAGTTCAAAAGAATGTATGGTACGTGATCTTGATACAGGTAAAACAATTATAAAAGGAAAAAGAACTCCAAGCAACCTGTATGTATTGAAGAACTGCAAAGAACAATGTTACTTGAGTAAATCTTCAGAAAACTAGCTATGGCATAGAAGGTTGGGGCATCTGAGCTTCTCTCAAATCAACAAATCAAGCAGACTTAAAGCTATTCGTGATCTTCCCAATATTACTCTACCTGAAAATATCATATGCAAATCTTGCCAATTCAGTAAGAAAACCAGAGTACAATTTAATGCCAAGGAAGGATCATCAAGTAAGCCTCTTGAACTCATTCATACTGACATATGTGGACCTATGAGGAAAAATTCACCACATGGTGAAGAATACTATATATTATTCATTGATGATTTCTCTAGAATGTGTTGAATTGGGTTGATTAAACACAAAGATGAAGCATTTGAGAAATTTTAGATTTTCAAAGCACTGGTTGAAAATGAATTAGATCTAAAAATCAAGTGTCTTAGATCTTATCGAGGAGGAGAATATACATCCAATGAATTCCTTGAATTTTGCGAACAACATGGCATAAAAACACAGTTTTCTGTAGCTGGCACTCCACATTAGAATGGCATAGCAGAAAGAATGAACAGAACACTTCAACAAATGGCTAGAGCTATGCTTGATGATTCCGGAACACCTGACACATTTTGGGGAGAAGCAGCACATACAATAGTAAATATTCTTAACAAGGCACATGTTCATGTAAATAGTGATAAAACTCCATATGAACTTTGGTATGGTAATTCTCCCACTATAAAGCATTTTAGAATTTTTGGAAGAAAATGTTTTATTAAAAATAATGATGAAAAACTTGGCAAGTTTGAACCCAGAGCAGATGAAGGAATATTTCTTGGTTACTCCTCTAGGAGTAGGGCATATAAATGTTACAATAAAAGACTTCAAAAGATTGTTGAATGTATAGATGTTGTTATTGATGAGTCTCCAGCATCTCCAAAAGAAGAAGAAAAAAACAACAAATGAAGACGATGATGATGACATATATCCTTCTTCATCAAATAGTAATGATACAAACAGTGAACCCAATGAAGAATCTGAAGATGATTTTTCTGAAAAGGCTCCATCCAGATATGTTCAAAAGAATCATCCAGAATCTCAAATTTTGGGCGAAAAGGGATTAGGTGTACAAACAAGAAGTACTCTTGTGGGATCTTCTAGCAATCTGGCATTTCTGTCCACTATTGAACCTCACAATGTCAGTCAAGCTAGCAAAGATGAATGTTGGATTCAAGCCATGAATGAAGAGCTTGATCAAATTGAAAAGAGTCACACTTGGGAATTAGTACCAAGACCTCATGACAAAAATGTCATTGGAACTAAATGGATATTCAAAAACAAGCTAAATGAGAATGGGGATGTTATAAGAAATAAAGCTAGACTTGTTTGCAAAGGGTATGCTCAACAAGAAGGTATAGACTTTGAAGAAACTTTTGCTCCTGTAGCGAGACTTGAAGCCATAAGAATGTTTCTTGCTTTTTCAAGCTTCCAACAAATCAAAGTTTATCAAATGGATGTTAAATCTGCTTTTCTCAATGGTGATCTAGAAGAAGAAGCTTATATAGAACAACCAGAAGGATTCATTTTGGGAAATGATGAAAAACTTGTTTGTAGACTTAAAAAGGCTCTATATGGTCTCAAACAAGCTCCAAGGGCATGGTATTATTGTCTTGATAAATATCTTCATCAACAAGGATTTTCAAAGGGGTCTGCTGATAGCAACTTATACACAAAAACTGAAAATGATAAACTATTGATTGTGGTTGTATATGTTGATGATATCATTTTTGGAAGTAATGAAGAGTCTATGAGTCAGAAATTTGCTTCTGATATGCAACAAGAATTTGGAATGTCTTTACTTGGGGAACTAACATTCTTTCTTGGCTTGCAAGTGTAACAAGCAACAAATGGTATATTCTTATCACAAGCAAAGTACCTCAAGAAAATCCTGAAGAAGTATGGCATGGAATATTGCAAACCTGTAAGTACACCAATGATAACCGGATGTAATCTCAGTTCTAATGATGATTCCCCCACTGTAAATCAGCCAAAATATAGATCTATGATAGGAAGTCTACTTTATATCACTGGGACAAGACCAGACATCATGCATGCAGTTGGGATTGTTGGAATATTCCAAGCTAATCCAAAAGAGTCTCATCTTCAGGCTGTGAAAAGAATATTCAAATATCTACAAGGAACTCAATACTTTGGACTATGGTATCCAAAGAATGTTGATCTTACTCTTCATGCATACACTGATGCAGATTGGGCTGGAAGTGTTGATGATCGGAAAAGCACTAGTGGTGGTGCATTCTATATGGGGCCCTGGTTAGTATCTTGGTTCAGCAAGAAGCAAAGCTCTATTGCCTTATCTACAGCAGAAGCAAAATATGTGGTTGCCGCATCATGTTGCACTCAACTTCTTTGGATGATGCAAACCTTACAAGACATTCAAATCAAATGTTCACCTCCTATCTTCATTATGTGTGATAATACAAGTGCCATCAGTATCTCAAAGAATCCTGTTATGCATTCCAAGACCAAGCACATTCCCATCAAGTATCACTTCTTACGTGAACAAGTGATTGAACAAAAGGTGAAGTTGGAGTATGTTCCCTCCAAAGAACAAGTTTCTGATATATTTACCAAACCTCTACCCAGGGAAGCATTCAAATATCTCAGACAGAAACTGGGAGTAGTCTCTACCATGCAGAAGATCAGATCTACTTAAATACAAAAGATTAAATTGGTTGTGAGGTGTTGTTGGGCATCTCTGAATGCACAGGCTAAGGGGGAGCATTGGTCATATGAAAAGGATGCATTGTTGGCATTTATAAGTCATTTTGTTATATTATGTTTGAAGATGCAGCATGATCTCAGGGGGAGCATGGTATTGTCGGTTCAAAGGATCTTGATCAACTCTTTGCCATTGATGTCAAAGGGGGAGGAAAAGCGAAAAGTGAAAAGCAACAAAGGGCTTCTATAAGAAAATTAGAGGAAGAGTATTGCCATCAATGCCAAAGGGGGAGATTTTTGGAAATATTGTCATTGATGGAAAAGGAAGTGGCAAAGGAATTGGCATCTAAAACTGTAACTAGGAATAGAGAAAAGACATGTAGCAGAGAAGAACAGAGAAAGAGTGCATCTACAGAGAACAGTATCAGTCAAGGAGCCAATTGAATTCAGTAGGAAGGATATTTGTGTTTCTATGGAATTAATTCATGTGTGAACATATGTATGCATCCTGATGGAGGATAATTGAAATCTGTAAGAAACCCTATGAGGGGATTAATGGTGCTCTGTATGTAGTTTGAGGAACCGATGCCAATACAGTCGACTGTGTATCCCAAACTGGTAGACAGTGGATTTATATACATTTGTTGAATATAAGATTGAAGGTAAATTGGGATCAGTGTTGGGGATTGATCTCAGAATTGTTTGTGCCTTTATTGAATTAAGTAAGTATAATAGATGAACGTGTTATTGATGAAGGAATTGTGAATTCCTGCAACCAACACGGAACTCGGTGACTCAGAATTTCATTGGAAATGCAACCAACACAGAACTCGGTGACTCGGAATTTCATTGGAACAACTCTTCAGAATTACTAACAGTCTGAAAGGATTTCATCGGAGCTGTATAACAGTAATCATGGTTATATGAACTGATAACGTGGAGAAACGAATTAGCAAAAGTACATTGAAGGAACCTTGAGTAGAGGGGCGGAACATTGCAAATGAATAGTGAACGTGGTATAAGGCTGGAAGTGGTTTTCATCGCACCGATTTCGATGGGCAAGCGGTATTCAAGAGGTTGGCTCTGATTCCATAGAGTGCTCGACACGCGTCCCTGTACGACTTCAAAAAACCGCTTGTCACTACGCGCCATCGCGCGTTATAGTTCGACCCAGGATGCTCAGCGATATTGTTGTGCACCATTGATCTGGAGGGAAGTCATCGGATGGTGGTCGTATGAGGAAGATGCACGAAGATTAACCAAAGTACGGCCGGCCATCACACATTAACATTCGGCATCGAAGGTTGAGCGATATGCATATATGCCGTTGATCTGGAAGCTTTCTATCTAATGGTGATCGGACGATGGACTTGCGCGAAGTTTACTTATGGTACCATGCGCATATTTGATTGGCTATTGACTATATATATGGGCCCAGGGTCAAAGGTTTATCATAAGGTTAATTGTTTGAAAGCGTTGGATATTTCTCCAAAGTGCGAAGGGTTGTAGCTTTAATCCTAAAGTTCAGTTCAAAGTTGTAAATATATTTATTTGTCAATTTATTCAAATTGATAAATAAATTAAAAATAAATCAAAGAGGCACGTGGGGTAAACTAAAGGAAATACTGTCAAAGGAATACCATTAGCGGTTGAATGGTTTTTACTCATGGTATTGATAAAGGTTAAACTATATAAGGCGAAGAGGATGATAGTACGAGGTGTGCATGCATAAGGGTGGTGAATGAATAAATTTCTCTAAGGAATATCTGCATGGATGAACTCTATTCTTAACTGATAAATCTGAATCTACGATGCACCCATGGATATAATGATCTGACGATGATGAATTGCTTGAACGGAGGGGACTAAATCATGAAGAACTAGTGGAGTAAATCGTAATGAATAAATATGGTAATGTATACAGACAAGTCAGGGAGGAAACCGTGATCCAAAAGAGTGAAATTGATGGAAACGTGGTCTCAGGTGCTTCTAGGTCAAGACTTCGAAGTGAGGGGGTTGTAGCTCCTTCCGTTGGTAGCTTGCAAACGAGAGCGGGGTTGGAGTTTTCCTTCCAGGAGAGGTCAAACGAGAGGACATAGCAGTCACAGTGGTGCTTACACAGCAGATTCTGCGCGTACATGGTTGTAAGAAGTTTTCTTTATAATAAATATTGAAGACGAAAACGACGGTAGCGATGGTTTTCTCCCAAATTGGGTTTCCACCTTAAATCCTAGTGTTCGTGTGTGTTGCTTATGTGTGATGATTTATTCTGTTCTTACTGCACATGTTTACAGCTTACTAAACATCTAATAAATGAATGATGCAATGATATAAGTAAATAATTATTTGCATAATGAGATCTCTAGTAATACGCAAGTTTTATTAAGGATATCCCCGTGTATACACGAGTTGGGTTCAGTAAAGTAGCGTATGGGTTTTAGAGAAACAAAAAGTAAAAAGTTTTTAGTCAGCCCTAAATACTGATTCACCCCCCCCTCTCAGTATTTTTCCCAACACCTGGATCTAGTTTCTACAATCCAGGCTGCAAGGAGTTTTATTATTCATGATACAATAGACTATTTATGACAGATGGCTGCATCCATGTTGTGTCTACTATTGATGTAATTCTAAAATCAATTCTATATCAGAACATGTAGTTAGTTTTGATCTGAGTATGGGAATTCCTACCTCAGCGATGATATACATATATATGTTTTCATTGAATGATTTTACAGGTTTCGACTAGTATGTATGTAACCCAATCCTCGGAATGATAAAGCACTTCACTCTTCAGAACTACTTCAGACTTCGTGCTTTAGGGGGAAATATGTTACACTAAAATTTGTCACCATGACATTTAGTTGTCTATATGGGTTCATCATTACCTATATTATGCTCCCTTAGAGGTTCAAAACCATAAAGTTCCTAAACCAAGTCTTGGAATTGGAGAAAATCTCATTAAAACCCTAAAAATACGAACTCCACACTTTTTCTATTTCTTACCTGTGGTACTACAGTTTCTTCCTCTATAACATGTGGCACATCCCGTACTTTCTGCTTACTAAAACTACGGACCCTCGTAAAAGGTAAAATAAAAGAAAAATTAAGTTCTAGAAGCCTATTTGGTCGAATATTCTCCCAGCTGGAGGCTTCTAGAAGCATAATCAGGTTGAGCTTCGTCCCTTCATTCATGAACTTCTATCCCTTCATTAATAGAGATTATCCCTTGGTATTTGGAGCTAAAATCCCTTTATGAGAGGACTTTATCCCCCTCTTTATGGAACTGAAACCTCCTTCATTCTCCTATAAATTGAACTCATGTTTTAGTCTCAAGAGTAGAGACTAGATGGTAGATTTATAGACTTTGGTGGATTAGAAATTTTTTGAAGAAATCATACTCTCTATACTTGGCATCATTGGTATGAGAACGATCACATGCTCATATCTATAGTTTTATGCTAGTTCATAGAGGAGAAGGCTTGTCAAATCGAAGGAAAACAACTATTCAAGACCCCAAAAGAACCTGTATGACATCAAGGTGACAAGGTTGTAAGGTTACTTCTTATCATATAAGTTAATACAAATGGATTATATTTTCTCATTAAGTTTTTCATGTATCTGTTGAGTAATTTAATTCTTGGATTCCTTGATCACTGAGATAGATTAGTGTTTTCTCAATTATTATATCTTGCAGGTTCTTTTAATCATTTTATCTGTCTTTGATTGCAGGTTTCACATGTTTAAGTGACCTCTTTTGGAATGAATCACAAATTTTTTTGAGAAAATGGTTTTCGTTTGGATGTTTGTTTCTAGATATCCTTAGGATACTAGGGAGATCACTCTTGTCTTAATCCACATAACAGGCCTTATAGAGAAGGGCTGATAAGATTCAAGTAGACTGTTTCCTATGTAAATAGTTTATTCAGAAATACAAAAACACAGTGTGTGTTAGTTATAATGACTACATGTATGATTCATATTTGAGTGTGTGCTAGCTGCCATATATGCATTTATTTTCGAATTAAGAAATGTTATGGTTATTTTGTGTGAGCAGCATTGATAAATTGTTGAATTTTTCCTATGCAGAATTAGTGTTCAAATTTTTATTGAGACCTGTATGGACATGAAAGAATCAAGATTTACCTTTTAAAATTATGATGGATCAACTGGAAGCAGTTGCAGTTGTTTGAACAGTGGATGGGAGAAAATCAAATATATTATCCAAAGATAGAAATTGTGATTTTTCCCCAAATTTCCAGAGATTCATATTAAAGCACAGATCGCATGTTAAATCATTTAACACTTCACAAGTTTGAGTTGTGTAATGGTGTGTTCTGGTGTGACTATGAGTCGGGTGATCATGTGTCGAACCGAAAAAGTGGTTTTCGAATGTGGTAAGCTGTTTATCGCGGGGTGTTAAAATGGTCAATGGTAATTTTTTAAACTGTGTGATTAACTATGGAAGTGCCATGTAATACACCGACCATGGAGGAAAAGCACCTATATTGCGTGTTTCTAAAATATTAATAGTTGGGCTAGTTATCATGCGATAACGCGATAACAGTTGGATCGGTTACTGAACCAATGGTTGAGATCTCAGCGTTATTTCACATTTTGAAATGAATAAGATGAAATTGTGATTTTAGTTGGAATTGTGATTGCGGTGATGAGATAAGGATTCACCTTGAAAAATGTAAAGGTCATACGCAAGAGTATTTTGAGGGCGAAAGAAAGTGGTTAGGTGCTAGAACAGAAAATCTCTTAACTTATAATATAAAGTTCTGTTATGGGTATTCATGCCGAGAGGTCCCACAAGACACATGAAAAGAGCATCAACCTGGGTTATATAGTGGGATTTAGTGTTAACCTTACATGATTGTTGGGTTAAACTACTAGCCCTGCATCATTTATATAATTTGCATTATAATGGATTCGATACAGAGGGGGAACAAGATACCAGAGGTTTTACGCAAAGAGGATTCTGTGATATTGCAGGTAATGAGAAATTCAACATTTCATGAAAGGCAGATTGTGAAAATATTTGAGAAAGACAGAATTAGCTAGAGGTTTTGTAGGTTTTAAAAACTTCAACGATATATGTATGAGAGTGAAAAGTAGCAATAGAAGTTTCAACCAAGTAGCTGTGACAAAGAAGTGAATGAAGAAATTGCAGAAAAAATGTTGTAAGGAAAAAAAATGAATATGGATGTACTCAGCAAGAAAATAAATTTAGTTGAAAGAAGAACTGAAGTGCAGACAACAAAAAGTAAAGTAGCATGTGTATTTTCCAAGCCAATGGAAGCTCAATGAGATAGATCATTTGAATATCTCTTAGGTATGAGTTATATTTTGATGTTTGGTTCCATTTGAATTGTTTTTATAAGGAATAGAATGATAACTAGCAACACACAGTAGAAAAATTTGTAAAAAGAGAGAGGATTTGTGTTAGTGGTAGTGAACCTAAATATTCCAGCCAAAGGTTGGACAGGGAGGGTAGTTAAAGTGTTCTCAAGAGAAGGTGAGTTGAGAATATAAGCCTAGAGAGAGATGAAGAGAGTGCTCAAGAGGTTCCATTGCTTTCCAAAATACCAAGTCTAGAGAGGGGATTGGTGTGGTGAGTGGCAGCAGGGGGGACTTGTTGTTGCAGAGGCTTAGTGAAACTCATAGTGAGCAAGGAGGTCACGGATTTGGAGGAGAAAGTGAATACTAATAGTCATAACAGGGGTTCAGAGAGAATCTGCAATGGAAGAAAGAAAGATGCCAAGGAGAATGGAAAAGGAAAGGAAATGAGACAAGAGGTATTTGAAAGAGACTTTGCAGAATCGAAAGCAAGTATTGATTCAATAATAATGCTACTAGAAAAGTATGAGAAGAGTCAAAGTTATGGTTGGACTATGAAAAGAAAGAAGATAAAGTGGAAGCTATTTCAAAAGTAGATAAAAAGGAGAATGTATATGAAATTAAGAGAGGAACTCAGAGAAGCTGAGTTAGAGATGGAAGATGACTATTATAGACTTGAGCAATAAGATTACCTTGTTAAGGAAAGAATCATTGATGAATTTTTGAACTGTTGGACAAGTTCAGATTAGTAGAAATATTTGATGATTGAGACATCAAAGAAGGAGGATCCTAGTATTTTTGAAACTTATGATTTGTGTATGTACATAGGTGACGAAAAATCTTTACAAGATATGTTTATGTAGGTTGCTGAAGAAATGAAGATGTTAGAAGATATGGTTGTAATGGAACAATTATTGATTGAACATGTGTTCAAAGACACTAAGGATGGAAAATTGTTGAAGACTACTAGGAGGGTTGAAGATGATGAATTTAGTAATACTTGGCAAACATATGTAGAGAGTTTGAAGACAAAAGAAAATTGTAGATTGAAAAAGAAGAAGTAGAAAAAATGTATGAAGATAGCCCTATGAAACGATCAAACAAGAGTCTATGTACAGTGAAAACACTTGAGGTAGTGGGATTATCTCTTCCTTTTTTATTCAAAAATTATGAACCTGTATTAATAGTTAATGGACAAGAAATTGTCTTGGAAGGACATAGTGGAGCATTAATGGAAAGGACTCTTACTAAAGATTATACTATGGAAGATAGTAGAATAGAGATTTATAAAGAGAATTCAGTCCAAGGAGGTACAGTTAGTCCAAAAAAGGCTATGAAGAGGAGAGGAATAGAAGGCAACCAAGAACTTAAGAATAGGTTGACAGAGGCTGGTGCACAACATAAATTTGAAGACAATGTTATTTGTACAAATTGAAAAATGAGGAAAGGTGAATTTAATAAGCAAACTGGAAAGAGAAGAGAAATATTAGAGGATGAAGGTAAGGATTCTTTCATAAACTATGCATTTGCTGTGAATAGCAAAGCGGTTCAGTGGAAGGTGATATTCATGGTATTGACAGTAATTTTTACTGTTGTAAAAGGAAATTTACGGTGGAATGAAAAATCTATTATATATGGTGATTTTTTTTCCTGTACAGAAACAAAGAGAATTAGAGATTGGTAGATTTTGATTGAAAAGGAAGAGGCATGGAAAAGACAATTTAGTGGCTTACATATTTGTAATGGAGAAAAAGGAAGAATGAAAATAAGTGTGAAAGGAAGGAAGGCTAAAGAGAAGAGAAGAGAACATAATTTTGAAATTAGACAACATTCAGTACAAAGTGAAGACAAATAATACTTTTTCGAGATGAGGAAATATGAAGGAGGATATGAAAATTTTGATATGTCATATGCACATCAAGAGGATGACAAATCAGAGAAAATGTGGAACAGAGTTAATGGAAAACGTAATATTTTTTCTGATTTTGAATTATTAACTATTGAATGTGTTTTTCAAGATAAAAGACAAACTATTCTTGGAGATATGTTTGCAAAAGTAAACATAAAGAAGTATGTAAGTTTTGGAAATGTAGAAAGCTAATTTTGCTTATGGTAACAAGAAGATGAGAGAAAGAAACTAGTTGACTCAAAAGTTCGGGATGAAGGAAGGAGAGTTGGTATAGCTCTTATACAAGTTATTGAAGAAGACAAACAAGATTGCAGAGGATGTGAAATTACAGTCCACAAATAGATTTTGTTTTTAATCCAAAGGAGGTTTGAATGCCAATATTTTATCTTGAGTTTGCAATTAAAAATTTGGATGAACAATTCAGTTATATTTAATATGAATATGGAGGCATTTGAACCAAGTTCAGTAAATAAATTATTTGCAGTTGATGGACAGTATGTAGTTGGAAGGTTATATTTTATTGTATCAAACAAGAAACAATATTCTTTTGAGATTGAGAGGATTCTACTCAAGTTATTGGATAGATGGATGATGAAAACTACAAAGGTGATGAGCATGAGAAATTTTCAAAGTCAACAAGTCAAGGAAAGATGGAAGGATATATAGGACAAAATAAAGAAAATTATTTGGAGACAGAAGAGAATGTTGGTGATTGGGTCAGAAATCAGAATGTATAGTCAGGTACAAGACATTAGAGAATACATAAAGTTGGATTTCAATTTTATTGAGATGATGACAAGACAACACTAGACAAAGGGGCATAAATTTATGTTGTTTGAGGAGTTGTTTATGTAGGATATCAGCATCAAAACATTATGTAAAGGATATTATCATGGCAGAAAAGTAAAATGACATCCACAACACAGAGTTTGGTATCCAGGAGAAGGTGAGAATTCAGCAAATACACCTATAATTAGAAAAAGGTGAGAATGCAGCAAATACACTTGTAATTAGAAAAATACAGACAACCAGTCGTAAGATGAAATTTGATGAAGTTTACAACAGAAGAAGTTGGGCGACTCATGAATAGGAGTCCATGAATTATTTCAACTTGGGGAATTTGATGCAGGAGCATTCTTCAAAGTTTGTAAGACCCATGAGTCTTATCACACCTTTACTAAAGGGAGTGGGTTCCCATAATCATTTTATTTATTTTCCTAAGTTTAGTTGAGATTGAGGAAATTTTAATTTTAATTTTTTTTATGGAGAATATGTCGTGTATGTAGATATCTGAGCGACAGTTGAGTAATCCTAGGAAGAGTGAGGATTTGATGGATTTAAAGGTATAATCTAGGATTTTATTTGAGTAAAGAATGGAGCTGAAAAGATATTTCAGGCGAGAGTGAGAGATTGTTGGATCTGAACTAAATTGGTTCATGAATCCTTCTTTTTGATAGATTTTAATATTTTTGAAGCATTTTGAAGGAAGGAAAAGCGAGAAATGAGAGCTTAAAGAGAAGTTAGAGGTTTTTTTGGGGGCCTTCTAGAGAAGGGTTGATAGGATTCAAGTAGAATATTTCCTATGTAAATATTTTATACAAAAATACAAAAATACAATGTGTGTTAGTTAGAATGACTACATGTATGATTCGTATTTGAGTGTGTGTTAACAAATATATAATGCATTGATTTTAGAATTGAGAAATGTTATTGTTATTCTGTGTGAGAAGCATTGATAAATTGTTTAATTTTCCCTGTGTGGAATTAGTGTTTAAATGTATATTAAGACCATGTATAGACATGTAGGAACCGAGATTTCCCTTTTAAAATTATGGATGGATCAACCAGAAGTAGTTGTAGTTGTTTGAACAGTGGACGAGAGAAAATCAAATATATTATTTGAAGAAAGAAACCATGAGTTTTCCCCAAATTTCCAGAGATTCAGATTAAAGCGCAAATCGCATGCTAAATCATTTAACACTTTGCAAGTTCGAGTCGTGCAATGGTGTGTTCTGGTGTAAGTGTGAGTCGAGTGATCGCGTGTGGAACCAGAAAAATGGTTTTCGAATGTGCTAATTTTTATATCGTGGGGTGTTAAAATGGTGAAGGTAATTTTTCAAACTGCCTGATTAACTATGTAAGTGGCATGTAATACACCGATCAGGGAGGAAAACCACCTATATCACGTGTTTTTAAAATATCAACCATCGGGCTAGTTATCAAGCAATATCGTGATAACAGTTGGATTGGTTACTGAACCAACAGTGGAGATCTCAGCGCTATTTCGCATTTCGAAATGAATAAGATGGAATTGTGATTTTAGTTGGAATTTTGATTGTGGTGATGAGATAAGGATTCGCCTCGAAAAGTGTAAAGGTCATATGCGAGAGTATTTTGAGGGTGAAAGAAAGTGGTTAGGTGCTGGAACATAAAAGCGCTTAACTTATAATATAAAGTTTTGTTATGGGTATTCATGCCGTGAGGTCTGACAAGCCACGTGAAAAGAGCATCAACCTGGGTTATATAGTGAGATTTAGTGTTCACCTTACATGATTTTTGGGTTACACTACTAGCCCTGCATCAATTTATAAGGAATATTTATATGTTATATATTTTAATGTGACATGTATATTATGCTTTCTTTTATCTAAAACATTATTCATTAATAAAAAACAAAGTTGCAATAAAAAAATTTGGATTGAAAATATATCTCACATATCACATCTACCGTAAACTGAGTTGTACCTCTAGATTCAACAATTATCTAAATTTAATATGTAAATGAAAAAAACACAACTTTATCTGTAGGTTAATATAACACTATTCCCATTTTCTGTTGGTTTATATTTCTTTGTTTGCAGAAAATAACTTTGAAAATCACACACTGATTTTACTAACCCTTTCATGAAGTCAGAGAAAACGAGGATGCAATATTTCACATATACGAAATGCAATGGAAATCATTACAATTATCTTCATCCATTTTCAATTTTTCATCTGCCATTGTGTCATCTTAAATATTTGTTATGAGGGGCTGATGTATTCATTGGTGACTCACACAACTCTACAAATTTTCACAACCTTTACAATATTAACAACACAAATTCAGAAATCGGTGTTCAAACCTTTTTACTAAGATAAATCATAATAAAAATTGTATTGTGTGAAAATGGGAATAGCGTGGTGTATTAACATACCTTCCTAATGTTTATTTATGACAATGTAAATAAAAAAAGACTAATTCTCCACCATTTATATATTTCCTTTTCCTTCCCATCATGAAAGGCATAAAGTATTTTTCTTTCATTGTTAGTACAATAATCTGGGTACACTAATAGTAGAGCATTCCATGGGTTAAAACAAAAATAAAATAAAATGGATAAATATATCTGGCGATTTTATTAGTGGAAACCGGGGAGGAAATGAAACATATTCATGCAAAATTAATTAATGGTGTGACTAATAGTTTAGACATTGATTAAGAGAAACCCAACCTATTCAACCATATATTTATAGAAAATAGTCTCCCGGGATTCTGCACAAAACAGATCCCTGCACACAATAATAAAGTGTCTATTCCTCTTAGAGGAAATCCTCAATTTAATATTCAATAAAGTCTACTTAGACTCAATTTAAAATTCATATGAAGAGAGAGACAAACAATACATAAAATAATTGCATAAAATACAACCATAAATTTACAAATGAAAACCCTTCCTTGGCCGAATATTATAATGATTTTCCTCTTGGCTCTTGCCCTTCACATGAATTCTCACACTAATTCTCTCAATCTCTCACTATATTCCTCACTCTCATTGGCTTCATATGTATACACAATTATGAATTAACTCCAATCCATGATTTTCTCCACACAAATCTCAACCAAAATCCAAAATATATTTATCCCTTATTTGAATCAACTGAGTTCCATTGAAGGAATTCCTGATCCCTAAATTATCTACCTAACTCAACTCCACTCATATTCTCAATTATTAGAAGAATATTTACAATAATCCTCACACTCATATTTTTCTCTCTTAATTTATTAAAATGAGCATAATAATTTATAAAATAATTAAAAATACATCACCCCCTATTTACACAATATTTTAATGAAAATCAAGCAAGATGCTCTTGTTAGAAAATTAAATATTACAGAGCAATGCAACACATAAAATATGTGGAAAATACAAGCACACAAAACACATAAAACTAGAGAGACACAGATATACGTGGTTCACCCAGTTTGGGCTACGTCCACCCCAAACAACCAGTCCTTCCTTTCTATTATCCAGCAAAATGAAGAGACAAAACCTACAACAGATCCGTTGTAATATCCTCTTTTCTCTCTCACAGTCTCCCTATCTGTTTCCCGCTCAAAGAATACACATACAATACACAGCCGCAATACAATAACCTCATAAAACTGAGGGGGTTTCCTTCTAGGGAAAAAAACCCTAAACTAAACATAACTTCTACCGTCAGATCATCTGCCTAATGAATGGCCCAGATTGACTAGAAATTACTATATTTTTACAAGGTAATTTTACATCTATTTTTGGCTTCGGGGGTGCTGTCCCCGAAACCCCCGCCGGGGGACCGCTTGCCCCCAGACCCCCCAGCCGAGGGGGTAGGCCCCCCCGAATTCCGCGGGGGGAAAAAGTCACCCCAGCACCCCCCCGCATGCAAAGGGTGTACAATTTTCTTGGGGTATACATCCAGCTAAAACAAGGATCTCTGAATCAGGAAGAAAATCAGGCTCCACACCCAACAATCTCCCACTTGGAGACTGATTGTAGCGATTCCACAACTATTTCATTTGCTGGACAATGAGTCCACTTTGGACCTGGCTGTTCCTCATATTCATCATCATCTTTGAAGACCAATTGAAATTGAGAAAATTTTCAATTTCTCCCTGGTTACAACTTTTGTTAGCATATCTGCAGGATTCTGGCTAGTGTGTATCTTTTCCAGCTTCAACTCTCCATTTTCTAATACTGATTGTATGAAATGGTACTTGAGATGTATGTGTTTAGTCCTGGAATGAAATGATAAGTTCTTTGCAAGATGAATGACACTTTGGCTATCACTGTATAACGTGCCCATATCATGCTTTTTACCCAATTCACCCATAAGCCTTTGTAACCAAATCATTTCTTTACTAGCCTCTGTAGCAGCAACATACTCTGCTTCTGTTGTTGAAAGTGAAACAACACTTTGGATTTTTGAAACCCAACTGACAGCTGTTCCACCTACAGTAAATACATATCCTGTAGTGCTCCTCCTGTTATCTCTATCACCTGCCATATCTGCATCAACATATCCCTGTAGAGCAATGTTTGAACCACCAAAGCATAATGCTTGATTTGTGGTACCTCTCAAATATCTGAGAATCCATTTTACTGCCATCCAATTTTCTTTTCCTGGATTATTCATGTACCTGCTTACAACTCCCACTGCATGTGCAATATCAGGCCTTGTGCAAACCATTGCATACATTAAGCTTCCAACTGCTGATGCATATGGAACTTTAGACATATAATCCATGTCTTCTTGGGTCTTTGGGCACATCTCCTTACTAAGTTTGAAATGGCTAGAAAAAGGTGTACTAACAGGTTTTGCATTGTGCATATTAAATATTTTCAACACCTTTTCTATGTACTCATTCCGAGACAGTGTTAATTTGCAATTTTTCCTGTCTCTAGTTATCCTCATACCAAGGATTTGTTTTGCAACTGCCAAATACTTCATTGCAAATGAATTTTCCAATTTTCTTTTGAGCACATTTATTCCCTGCATGTTAGATCCTACAACAAGCATGTCATCTACATATAATAACAATATAATATAGCTGCCATCATTTTACCTTTTTAGATAAACACAATGATCAGAGTGACATCTAGTATAACCTTGTTCAAACATAAACTTGTCAAATTTTAGATACCACTTCCTTGGAGCCTGTTTTAACCCATACAAGCTCTTCTTTAACCTGCACACCAATTTTTATTTCCTTTTGACCTCATATCCTTCTGGTTGTTGCATGTATATCTCTTCCTCCAAATCTACATGGAGAAATGTTGTCTTTACATCTAACTGTTCAAGATGTAAATCTTCCACTGCTACAAGACTTAAGATAGTTCTGATTGAAGTCATCTTAACAACAGGAGAAAATATTTCATCAAAATAAATACCTCTCTTCTATGCAAACCCCTTCACCACAAGTCTAGCTTTGTACCTCTATTTTCCTCCATCTTCTTCCTTCAGCCTGTAAATCCATTTATTCTGCAATGTAGTTTTACCTACAGGAAACCTGACTAAGTCCCAAGTTTGGTTATGCATTAAGGATTCCATCTCTTCTTCCATGGCTAGCTCCCACTTCTTCTTGCTTTCAAACTGCATTGCTTCTTCATAGCATTCAGGTTCACCAGAATCAGTCAGCAATAAATAGTATAATGAAGGAGAGTATCGTTCAGGGGGTCTACTTATCTTGGTAGATCTTCTAACACCACTTTCAGGTGTTTGAGGTGCATGTTGTTGTTGTGGTGGTTGTTGCTGCTGTGGTTATTGATTATTATCATTTTTAGGCACCTTTACTTTTTCAGTTATCTCATCAAGAACCACGTATTCGTTGCTTTCTTTTTCTTGTTTCTTTTCCTGCAACTGATTCTTATACAAGACCTTTTCATTGAATATTACATCTCTGCTCCTAATGATTTTGTGATTTTCATAATCATATAAGCGATAACCAAAATCATTAGCACCATATCCAATAAAGGTACATTTCTTTGATTTTTCCTCAAGCCTTGTTCTATTTTCTTTATTTATATGGACAAAGGCCTCACAACCAAAAGGCTTTAAAAAAGAGTAGTTTACCATTTTACCTATCCATGATTCCTCTGGAATACCACCATTCAAGGAACTCGTAGGCCCTCTGTTTATTAGATAAACAGTAGTATCTACAGCATTTGCCAAAAATTGTAAAGGAAATCCTGCATGCAATCTCATGCACCTTGCATGCTCCATGATTGTTCTGTTCATCCTTTCTGACACACCATTTTCTTGTGGTGTTCTTGGAATTGTCTTCTATCTACGAATTCCATGCTCTAAACAATACCTATCAAACTCTTTGCTGCAATATTCACCTCCAATATTGTCTGATCTGAGACACTTTAACTTCTTTCCTGTCTCAATCTCAACCAAAGATTTCCATTTCTTGAAAGTATCAAATACATCAGATTTATTTTGAATATAATAAATCCAAGTTTTTCTAGTTGCATCATCAATAAATGTAACATAATAGTGAGAGCCATGGAGAGATGATACCTGAGTAGGTCCCCATACATTTGTATGCACAAGCTCCATTTTTTCGCTCTTCTTTTCTTTCGCAACTCTGAGAGATCTAACTCTCTTTTGTTTTCCATAAATGCAATTTTCACATAAATCCAAATCAACATTCTTCAAACCTGGCAACAAATTTCTTGAGTGAAGAATCTTCATCCCCTTCTCACTCATATGTCCGAGTCTATGATGCCATAGTGCTGCATCTACTCCTTTGGAAGTTAAAGCATTAACAGAGTTAGAAATACCATTGCATAAATACAATGTACCAACCTTTTCTCCTTTTTCTATTACCAGGGCTCCTTTGGTGACCTTACAAGCTTTATCTGTGAAATTTTTCACACAACCTTCACTGCCTAAATGCCTTGTTGAAATCAAATTTTTCTTTAGATATGGAACATGCCTTACCTCCTTTAGTAGCCATTGGTTTCCATTCTGTTTTTTTACAAGAACCTTACCCATTCCAACAATTTTACAGGGTTTATCATCACTCAAACGAACTTGTCCAAAATATCCTTGAACATAGTCATGAAAATATTTCTTATCAGGTGTGGCATGGAATGAAGCCCCTGAATCTACAATCCAAGAATCAGTAACATTTTCGAAAGAAATAATAAAAGCATCTTGTAACACATCACCTATCACATTTGCTTCATGATTATTTTCTTGTTGTGCATCTCCTTCTTTTCCTTTCTGAGATCTACAGTATTTCTTTAGTTGTCCTTTCTTTCCGCATTTCCAGCACACTATCCCCGATCTGGACTTGGATCTGCCTTTCCTTGATTTACTGCGATATCTCGAGCTCTTTCCTCTTTCCATTGTTCTTCCCCTAGATTCTGCACTCAAAGCATTACCCGATGTCTCACCGGAGCTTTTCCGTCGCATTTCCTCGCTAAGGATAGCACTGACAACATCATCAAACTTTAAAGTACTAGATCCAAAGACAGAGTTACTAATGGCCATTACTAAACCATTCCAACTCTCTAGCAATGAGCACAAGAATAACAGAGCTCTAACTTCATCATCAAAGTTTACCCCTACAGAAATTAACTGACTGGTAACTGTATTAAAATTATTTAAATGGTCTGCAACAGATCCACCTTTCGACATCTTCATATTAAATAGTCGTTTCATAAGAAATACCTTGTTTGAGGTCGAGGGTTTTTCATATAGTTTCGCCAATGTCTGCATCAAACCCTCTGTTGTTGTTTCCTTCAAAATATTGAAGGCGACTGACGCCGCAAGGCACAACCGTATTATTCCGAGTGACTTTCTATCGAGAATGTTCCATTCCGTGTTTGTCATGGCTGCCGACTTCTTTGCTTTTCTGCTCAATGGTAGGTACAGATCTTTCTGATACAGATAATCTTCCATCTGCATCTTCCACAGCGGGAAGTTTTGGCCATTAAATTTCTTGACCCTAAACTTAGCATCTTCTGCCATTACTCCCACTCGAACCAAGAACCCTTCTTTCTTGTGAGTTTATCAGCCAAATATAACTTCAGCTCCGATAACAGTTGTTAGAAAATTAAATATTACATAGAAATGCAACACATAAAATATGCGGAAAATACAAGCACACAAAACACATAAAACTAGAGAGACACAGATATACGTGGTTCACCTAGTTTGGGCTACGTCCACCCCGAACAACCAGTCCTTCCTTTTTATTATCCAGCAAAATGAAGAGACGAAACCTACAGAAGATCCGTTGTAATATCCTATTTTCTCTCTCATAGTCTCCCTATCTGTTTCCCGCTCAGATAATACACATACAATAGACAACCGCAATACAATACCCTCATAAAAGCGAGGGGGTTGCCTTCTAGGGAAAAAAACCCTAAACTAAACATAACTTCTATAGTCAGATCATCTGCATAATGAACAGCCCAGATTGACTAGAAATTAATATACTTTTACAAGGTAATTTTACATCTATTTTTTGCTTCGGGAGCACTGCCCCCGAAACCCCCGCCAGGGGACCGCTGGCCCCTAGACCCCCCAGCCGGGGGGGTAGGCCCCCCGGACCCCACAGGGTGGACAAGTCCCCCCCGCACCCCCACCCCCCGCGTGCAAAGGGTGTACAATTTTCTTGGGGTATACATCCATCTAAAAAAAGGATCTCTGAATCAGGAAGAAAATCAGGCTCCACACCCAACAGCTCCTGCATCAGACTCACCATGTAGAGAAGTTTCCATAGACTCTTGTCTATTAGGTCTGTCACTTTTCTGTAATAATGCGACAACCAAAAGTCTTGATGACTTACTCCCTCCAGGATTCCAAACTCTGTTTTGCCGCTAGTCCTTTAACGCATCAACTCCATTTTGTAATTCATCGCTTACTCTCTCAATTGGATTCCATCAGTCTTTACAACAATTTCTTTTGCCAATTCCTCAGAGTAACTCTTATTTGTTTGATGTTTTCATCTTGAATTTGTTGAACCCTTAGTTAAACTGAGAGGGGGGGGGGTGAATCAGTTTAATGCATTCAATGTCTTGTAAGTCTTTCTTTTACACTTATTTAAATCTTCATTTCATGATCAAATTAATGTACAGGAAATCAAAAATATTGATAGTGAGCAGCAAGTATTAAGCAGATTAAATACAGAGTATCAACACATAATAATCATGCACATAGACACCAGATATAAGTGGAACCCCATAATAGAGAAAACCACATCTTATTATTGCTGTGATGCAAAGGCAAGCTCCAAATCCCTCTCACCATTGATTTTCTATAGGCTCCAACCTATAGGAGGCTCCTACCTCAATTCTGCAAGTTACCACTTGCAAGGAAGCTCCAACTCCCATCTATTTTCTGTAGGCTACAACCTACAGGAGGCTCCTACCTTAGCCAGCTACAACTGACATCTATCAAGCTACACCTTGATATGGAAGCACCAACTTCCACACTCTTTCATAAAAAACATATGCTGATCTACCTGGATATCAGCTTTGATCTGTTCCTTCTTCACTGCTTTCCACCAGTCTTCACATATGCCTTATATCATATCTAAGTCTTAATAGCTTCTCTATATGCTCTTCCTTCTTCTTACCCTCTCTGCCTCATTTCTCCATTTTCTAACTTCTCTATGCATATCTATGTGATATCATTTATAGATTTCACCTCATGACTGTTTTTATTCCACAGGGAATTTGAAATGAATAGCCATGACTCTTTGAATTCTGCCTTCTCATTTCTTTGTCCATCTCATTTAGAGGAATATATAAATATGTACAAATTTTAGTTTTACAGTGGAGTTTTGTCTTCCTATGGAGACTTGCCATTGTATCAAAAACAATATAAAATTAAATACAACTTTACATTTTCAGTTACAATAAGTATTTCAATTAAACCCATTCAGTTCTTGCCTCACTGTGCATTTGTATTTTCTACTACTTTCATATAATAGTTTTGTAAACTCTCCTGCTTTCTATGCATGTAGAATGCATTTCCCAAATTATGTTCTAAATCTAGCAGTTTTATTAATGTGGAAGCTTTCTTCAACCTTCATGGTTCAAGCCAAAATCTACTTTACGGACTTACCATATGAAATGATCTTGTTAAACCCTTCGAAACTTATCACATTTAACTGTCGTAAATGGATAATTGAAGTGCTTCAAGAAAAGCTTAAACCCTCTCTCGGTGATATAATAATAGACCTTTTAACATAGTAAATAACCTTTCGGGCCCACTTGTCGAACTCTATCTGTTTGCCGATGTGATGATCCACCTCCGATGACTTCCAATTGCGATGACACCCTTTGCGATGGATCTGATGTGATGAATCGCTAGTTGGATGGTTGCGATTAACTTGCACTATCGCAATCGCAAACTTCAATGGCTTGTTCTATTGCTTTGCCTTCACACCGATGCGATGGCCCCACACTGCATTGATATATATATATATATATATATATATATATATATATATATATATATATATATATATATATATATATATATATATATATATAGGTTCATTAATATACAAAGTCTTACCTTTTATTCATCCTTCAGCTTTTGTCTACAAAACCTCAGTGCCAACATATATTAACCCTTTTTCTTTTACATGGAACCACACTACAGAGGCACTCCGCCTCATTTCACTGTCCCAATCTGACAGTTTATATTCCATCACACTGTCGCAATTGCAATCGCAACATTCAGTGGTCCGCTATGCCTTTGGTCATCTGATTTCTGCCGATGCGATGAGCGAAGGGTCCCACCAGCAATCAACACTCGATCCAATGGTCACAAATAACCGTGATCTAACGGTTGTGATACAATCGCTCAATCGCAATCGCAACTTTCAAATTGTCATTCCCTTGTTCTTCCATTCCGCTAATGCGATCTGAGATCACCGATGCGATGAGATCTCCAGCGTCGATCTTCTATCTTCGATAAGATCTCTGCCGTCGATCTTCAACACTTCCTCTTTAAGCCTTGACATTGAGACTTTGCCTTTTGCGTGATGCAACCACCGTTAGAACTTCACCGATCTTGGTCCGATGGATATCACATTCACAATATACCTGCTGTTTAACATTTCCAAATGTCCATGCATTTTTCCCATGCAATCACCGTTGGATCTTCTTCGCATCAAATCAGACGGCTATCACGTTGTTTCGAGCCCTGACCTTTAATTCTAAAAAATTACACAATATAGACGGATTTAGTATTGTGACATGTCGTAATATTATATGATCGTGTTCCAAATGGAATAAACTACTCACAGCCCAGAATCTGCGCGAAACCAGTGGTATGGGTTTGCAAAACCACTTTCCTTGCGGGCCCCACTCTAATTCCCTTTGTTTGTTTGACTGTACCTTAGGTATAGCATTAATACCTTTGGCAATACATCGATTTGGTCAAACTCTACAAATGTGAAAACCTTCGGAACATTATAATAAAGCACTCAAACCAAAGTTAATTACAATGTGAACTCGTGTCATCGCATCGCAAATACAAACACTTGCATATTCCTTTTATGTTTTGCCGATTTCGATATTTGATTGCATCGCAATATCGGCAATTGCAACTTCACATCGTTTCTTCATTACTCTACCTGCCAATATTCTCTCCTCCGCTGCCTCTCTGCTTCAGTTCGCTACCTCTGTTTGTAGCGTTCGCTACCTCTGCTTCTATTTGTTGCCTCTGCTTTATCGGCTGCCTCTATTCCTTGTCTACCTTGTTGCCTTTACTGCCTTTGTTTCTTGTCCAATGCTACTCCTTGCTTCTCTTTTTCCATCTTTGTTGCCTCTGCTTCTTTCTCTGCTTCACCTATTTCTTCTGATGTCTTTGCTACCTCTCTACCTTGGTTGCTGTTGTTCCTTTGTGCTCCTTTGTCTTGATGATAATTTTGGTGCTACTCCTGTCTTCTCCTTTGCCTTATTTCTGGTTCTTCTTTGCTATTTTGCCTTAGTGATAGTTCAAGTGCTGCTCCTGTCTTCTCCTTTTCCATCAATGAAAATATTTCCAACAATCTCCCCCTTTGGCATTGATGGCAATACTTTAATACTCTTCTTTTTCTTGCTTTTCCTCCCCCTTTGACATCAATGGCAAAGGGTTGCACAGTTCCTAGTGTGGTTTCCAAATCTTGTCCATAATACTCTGATATTGAGGACCTATTCCATGCACTGCTCACTTTCTCTAGCTCTTTTGTGACAATATTTGTTGACTGATCTCCCCCTGGAATGATGCTTTCTTTTCTGATCACCCCTTGGAATGATGCTTTATTTTCATGTCAGAGAGTAACATCTGCAGACACTACCCCTAGTTTGTCTCTTAGATATTCGAATGGTTCTTTAGTAAGAGGTTTTGTGAATATGCCTGCTGTTTGTTCCTTTGTTGGTACATATTCCAACTTCACTAATTTCCGTGCTACTTGTTCTCTGAGGAAATGGTACTTAATTGGGATGTGTTTTGTTTTTGAATGAAGTACAAGATTTTTTGATATACTTATTGCACTTGTATTGTCACATTTGATAGAAATAGGTTCATCAATGCTTACCTTCATGTCTTGGAGAGTTTTTTTCATCCAAATTACTTGTGTGCAACATGTTGTTGCTGCTATGTATTCTGCTTCTGTTGTAGATAGAGAGATAGAAGTTTGCTTCTTACTTAGCCATGCCACCAGACTTTTTCCCAAATAGAATGACCTCCACTTGTGCTTTTCCTTTCATCCACACAACTGGCCCAATCTTCATCTGTATATGCTGTCAAAGTGAAGCTTTTTCTTTTTGGATACCATAGCCCATAATGTGCAGTTCCTTGTAGATATCTGAATATTCTCTTGATTGCTAGTAAGTGATTTTGTTTTGGTGCTGCTTGATATATTGCCACAAGTCCTATTGCCAACATAATGTCTGGTCTAGAAGCTGTTAGGTATAGCAGACTTCCTATCATGGATCTATAAAGTTTTTGATATACATCTTTTGATCCATCATTAGCACATAGCTTGCATCTAGTGATCATGGGAGTTGACACAGGTTTGTAGTCTTCCATTTGGAACCTTTTCAACATTTCTCTCAAATATTTTTCTCGTGAGATGAATATTCCTGTGTTCTTTTGTTGAATTTGAAGTCATAAATAGAAAGTGAGCTCTCCAATCATAGACATCTCAAATTCTGGTTTCATTTCTTCAACAAATTATTTTGTTAACATCTCTTTGTTGCTACCAAACATGATGTCATATACATATACTACTACAATTAGGAGTTCATTTTCATTAACCTTTATGTACAAATTGTTGTCTACTCCTCGTTTATCAAAACCTTGTTTTTGCAAGTATTTTTCCAGCCTTGAATACCATGCACGAGGAGCTTGTTTCAACCCATACAAGGCTTTCTTTAATCTGCACACATAGTCATGTTTATCTTTTAATGAGAATCCTTCAGGTTGTTCCATGTAGACTTCTTCCTCTAGATCTCCATGCAGGAAGGAAGACTTCACATCCATTTGGTATACCTTGAAATCATGATAACATGCAAAGGCCAAAAACATTCTGATTGCTTCCATTCTAGCTACAGGGGAAAATGTTTCATCATAATCAAGACCTTCAATTTGTGAATATCCCTTGCATACAAGTCTGTCTTTATTTCTGATTACCTGCCCTTATTCATTCATATTATTCTTGAATATCCATTTTGTGCCAATGACATTTTTCCCAGTGGGTCTTGGAATTAATTCCCAGGTATTGTTCTTCTCAATTTGGTCCAGTTCCTCATTCATAGCATTTACCCAATTTTTGTCTTTTTTGGCTTCTTCGAACTTCTTTGGCTCTATTTGAGATAGCATGGCTAGGTATACTTCTTCTTTCTGTTCAGCTAGATGTCTTCTAGTCTGGACTCCCGCACTTTTGTCCCCAATGATTTTATCTTCTGGATGATTATTTTGAGTGTGTCTTGAGGGACCTTTTGAGTTTAATTCAATATCTTTTGTTGTCTTTCTTAGTTCATCATTTTCTTGGTTCTCTTCTTCATGATCTTCTGGAGGATTTCTGCATCTTGTACTTCTTGTTCTGTTTAGTAGATCTTCATCAAATCTTACATCAATGCTTTCCATAATCTTATGCAGTATTTTGTTGTAGCACCTGTAACCCTTACTCTTGGATGCATATCCTAAAAATATTCCTTCATCTACTCTTGCATCAAACTTTCCCAGATTTTCATCATTATTTTTTATGAAACACTTGCTTCCAAAGACTCTAAGGTGCTTGAGTGATGCTGGTTCACCATGCCATAATTCGTAAGGAGTATTGTCATAGTTTGGTCTTAAATGATCTTTGTTAAGAATGTGAACAATTGTGTGTACTTCTTCTACCCAGAAGGTTTGGGGAATGTTACTTTATTACATCATTGATTTGGAAATCTGTTGTACTGACCTGTTTTGCCTCTTTGCCACTCCATTCTGTTAAGGTGTACCTGCGATTGTAAACTATTGTATTATCCCATGCTCATTGCATAGGTCTGCAAAATCATAGTCTGTGAATTCACCTCCTCTGTCTGATCTGATGCACTTTAGCTTGCATCCAGTTTGATTTTTTTCCAATGCCTTAAATATCTTGAATTTCTCAAGTGCTTTAGATTTGTATTTTAGAAATGCTACCCACATCATTTTGGAAAAATCAATTATTATCAGCATGAAATAAGATTCTTCGCTTGGTGCTTTAGTTCTTGAAGGTCCACACAGGTCCATGTGTACAAGTTGAAGTGGCCTACTTGTTGATAGTTCATCTTTGGTATTAAAAGATGTGCGGGTCTGTTTGCCCAATTGGAAAAATTTACATATGGTATTTGAAGGCTTCTTTATTGCTGGCATATCTTTGACGAAATTCTTCTTGCTCAGACTGATGATGTGGTCAAAGTTAAGGTGTCCCAATCTTCTATGCCATAACCATGATTCATCAAGTTTGCTTAGGTGGCATGCTTCATTCTCCTCTTTCACTATATAGACATTACTTTTTGTTCGAATACCTTTGATCAAGGTCTTTCCTGTGGTGCTTGATCTTACTTCACAGTCTTGTGCTCTAAAAATAACCTCACAGCCTTTGTCACACATTTGACTGACACTTAGCAGATTGGCTTTTAGCCCATCCACAAATAATACATCTTGAGCCTTTCCTCTTCCATTATCCAGACTAACTGGGCCTTTCCCTTTGATTTTCACTGCTTTATCATTGCCAAATGTTACATTCCCTGATTTCTTTTCATCAAAGGTTACAAACTTGATTCGATCTCCAGTCATATGTTTTGAGCATCCACTATCCAAATACCATTGGCTTTTCTGGTCTTGAGCTATTAGAGCTAGGTCACACTTATTCAACTTATTTTTCCACTACATGCTTCCTTTTGTTTGATACCTTTCCTGAGATGATGGACCACATTCTCTGAGAGGACATTGGGAAGACATATGTTCGATTTTATGGCATTCAAAGCATTTGATCATATTTTTAACAATATTATGAGTACGAGTGAACTCTCCATAATTCATAAATCTCCTTGAGGTTTTGAACATCAATATTTGTCCATATTTTCTACACTCCTTGGCTTTATGGCCAAACTCCTTACAGTAAAAACAATACCCATAAAAAAAATTAGCGTACCTAATGAAGGGTTGTCTTCTCCATTTGTTTTCTTGAGGTAGTATTTTCACTTTTTGCATCCTTTGCTAGTTGGAATCGATTCTCCTTTTATGACAGTATGCAACAATATGTCCCTGTTTGTGGCAGGCATAACAAGTGACATTTTTCATAGGGGGAAGAATCTCCTTTGATAGCTTCCAAATTTGATATATTCAGGACTATATGAGCCTTTTTCAGTTGAATGCTTATTTATTTCGTTCATTGCCATTTGAGGTTCCTTCTTGTTTCTGTCTACTTCATTGCAGGCTTCTACTTCTGTAGGAACCTTCTGAGCTGCTTCATTATCCTTAACAAATTTTACAAAAATGATATTCCTGTTATCTTTTTCTTTGACTTTACTTGTTTCTCCTTCATAGCCTATCCTAGTTTTTATCAGAGGAGATCTTAGAGCATCTAGTATTTTATTCAACTTATTAGAGCTTGTCATTTGAGGAGTGTTTTTTGATAATTTCCTTTGGGTGTTTTCTAATTTCTTCCTCAAGCATACTACTTCTTCCAATTTCTCTTGCTTCTGAATTTTATCCTGAATTTGCTTAAGTAGAGTGTCTTATACCTTCTTGGCTTCTTCAAGCTCTAATTTCAACTGAATGAGGTCTTCTGAATTTTGTTCTTCTCTTACATATTTGAGGAGAATGTCTTTTTTTTCTTCTGCACTTTAGTTTAAGTCTGTCTATTTCCTCTAGGGCACTTCTTAGCTCCCCCTCAAGATCAACTTCACCTTCTTCCTCATCTTCTATAAGGAATCCTTCAAGCTATTCCTTGGCCATCAATACAAATTTAGAGGTTCCTTCTTCATTTGAGGTTTCATTTGAGTTTTCAGATGCACTGCTATCTTACTGAGCATAAAATGATTTTCTCTTGTATCTATTCCCTTTCTGCCAGTTCTTTGATATGGTTTTCTCTGTCTCTTGAGTCTGATTCTTTGTCTTCTTATGAGGACACTTATATGCGTAGTGTCCAACTCTTCCATAGTTAAAGAATTTAAATGGAATTTTACCTTTATACTTGCCTGAGCCTCTATCCAATCTTTTGATAAATTTGGCCTCTTCTTCATCAGAGCAAGAGCATGTATATTATTTTTCTTATTTGTTCTTCTCTGTCTTAAAGGCTGCCTCCCTCACATTTGACTTCCTTTGTGGAAGTCTCATCTCATAGGTTGTTAAGTTTCCAAGTAATTGGTTCATGGTCAAAGTTTCCCAATCAGTTATTTCTTCTATGGAAGAAACCTTGGGGTTAAAGCTGGATGGTAAAGATATTAGAATATTTTGAACAATTACACATTATTTTATGGTTTCTCCTAGAGCTTTCATGTTATTCACAATTTCTGCAACCCTTAAGAAGAAGCTAGCAATGTCTTCATCATCATTAATTTTTATATTTTTAAACTGAGCTCTATAGACTTGTAGTTTGGCAACCTTAGAATTTTTGTCTCCCTCATGGATGTTTTCTAGTGTATCCCATATTTCTTTGGTAGTATTGTTGTGCATTACTTTGATATATTCTGCCTGACATAGTCCACTTAAGAGTGCATTCATGGCTTTGGCATTAGCCACAAAATCTTGTTTAGCTTCTTTCTCTGAGTCAGACTCCTTTGGGGCATATCCCAATTCCACAGCAGCCCAAACTTATATTCCTAGAGACATTATGTGTGTCCTCATCCTTATTTTCCAGAAGGCATAATTTGTACCGGTGAACAAAGGGGATTTATTTGTTGAGCATCCTTCTAGACTAGCCATCCTGGGGACCTAGGATCTCCTTCCAGTTGTTAAAATGATACAGAAGGAACCCACTCTGATACCAATTGTTGAACCCTTACTTAAACTAAGAGGGGGGGTGAATCAGTTTAATGCATTCAATGTCTTGTAAGTATTTATTTTACACTTATTTAAATCTTCATTGCATGATCAACTTAATGTACAGGAAATCAACAATATTGATAGTGAGCAACAGGTATTAAGCAGATTAAATACAGAGTATCAACACATAATCATCATGCACATAGACACCAGATGTAAGTGGAAATTCATAAGGGAGAAAACCACATCTTATTATTGTTGTGATGCAAAGGAAAACTCCAAATCCCTCTCACCACTGATTTTTTGTAAGCTCCAACCAACAAGAGGCTCCTACCTCAATTTTGTAAGCTACCACTTGCATGGAAGCTCCAACTCCCATATATTTTCTACAGGCTACAACCTACAGGAGGCTCCTACCTCAGCCAGCTACAACTGACATCTATCAAGCTAAAAATTTATATGGAAGAACAAAATTCCTCACTGTTTCATAAAAAACATATGCTAATTTACCTGGACATCAGCTCTGATTTGTTCCTTCTTCACTGTTGTCCACCAGTCTTCACATATGCCGTATATCATCTTTGAGTCTTCACAGCTTCTCTATCTGCTCTTCCTTCTTCTTACCCTCTCTACCTCATTTCTCCATTCTCTAACTTCTCTATGCATATCTATGTGATATCATTTATAGAGTTCACCTCATGAATGTTTGTATTCCACAGGGAATTCGAAATGAAGAACCATGGCTCTTTGACTTCTTCCTTCTCATTTCTTTGTCTAGCTCATTCAGAGGAATATAGAAATATGTACAAATTTCAGTTTTACAGTGGAGTTTTGTTTTCTTATGGAGACTTGCCATTGCATCACAAAAAATATAAAATTAAATACAACTTTACATTTTTAGTTACAATAAGTATTTCAATTCAACCCATTTAGTTCTTGGCTCATTGTGCGTTTGTCTTTTTCGCTACTGTCATATAATAGTTTTGTAGACTCTCCTACTTTCTATGCATGTAGAATGCATTTCCCAAATTATGTTCTAAATCTGGCAGTTTTATTAATGTGGAAGCTTTCTTCAACCTTCATGGTTCAAGAAAAAATCTACTTTACGGACTTACCATATGAAATGATCTTGTTAAACCCTTCGGAAATTATCACATTTAACTGTCGTAAATGGATAATTGAAGTGCTTCAAGCAAAGTTTAAAGCCTCTCTCGGCGATATAATAATAGACCTTTTAACATAGTAAATAACCTTTCAGGCCCACTTGCCGAACTCTTTCTGTCTGCCGATGCGATGAGCCACCTCCGATGACTTCCATTGCGACGACACCCTTTGTGATGGTTTTGATGCGATGAATCGTCGGTCAGACAGTTGCGATTAACTTGCACCGTTGCAATAAAAAACATCAATGGATTTTTCTATTTCTCTACCTTCACGCCGATGTGACGGCCCCACACTGCATTGATATATATATATATATATATATATTGGTTCATATATACTTACCGTCTTACCTTTTATTCATCCTTCATCTTTGGTCTAAAAAACCTCGGTGCCAACATATATTAACCCTTTTTCTTTTACATGGAACCCACACTACGGAGGCACTATGCCTCATTTAACTTTACAAATCCTACAGTTGATATTCAATTGCACTGTCGTAATCGCAATCGCAATCGCAACATTCAGTGGTCCACTGTGCCTTTGGTCATTTGATTTCTGCCAATTCGACGAGCGAAGGGTCCCACGAGCAATCAGCGCTTGATCCAAGGTCACAAATAACCGTGATCTAACGATTGTGATACAATTGCTCAATCGCAATCGCAACTTTCAAACTATCGTTCCTTTGTTCTTCCATTCCACCAGTGCGATGTGAGATCGCTGATGCGATGAGATCTCCCCCGTCGATCTTCTATCTTCAATAAGATATCCACCATCGATCTTCAACACTTCCTCTTTAAGCCTTGACATTGAGACTCTGCCTTTTTCGCGATGCAACCACCGTTAGAACTTCACTGATCTTGAGCCGACGGATATCACATTCACAATATACCTAATGTTTAACATTTCCAAATGCCCATGCACTTTTCCCATACGATCATTGTTTTATCTTCTCCACATCAAATCAGACGACTATCGCGTTGTTTCAACCCCTGACCTTTAATTCTCAAAAATTACGCGATATAGGTGATTTTAGTATTGTGACATGTCATAATATGATACGAAGGCATTCCAAATGGAATAAACTGCTCACGGCCCAGAAGCTGCGTGAAACCAGTGGTATGGTTTTGCAAAACCACTTTCCTTGCGGGCCCCACTCTAATTTCCTTTGTTTGTTTGACTGGACCTTAGGTATAGCATTAATAAATTTGGAAATACATCACTTTAATAAAACTCTTTTGTACCCATGTGAAAACCTTTGAAACATTATAATAAAGCACTCAAACCAAAGTTAATTACAATGCGAACTCATGTCATCGCATCGCAAATAAAAACACTTGCCTATTCCTTTTATGTTTTTCCAATTGTGATATGCGATCTCATCGCAATATCGAAAATTGCAACTTCGCATTGTTTCTTCATTACTCTACCCGCTGATTGTGATGTGCGGCGCTATTCTCTCCTCCGCTACCTCTCTACTTCTTTGCTACTTCTGTTTGCTGCCTTCTCTGCCTCTGCTTCTATTCGCTACCTCTGCTTTATCCGCTGCCTCTGTTCCTTTTCTACCTTGCTGCCTTTGCTTACTCTGTTTCTTGTTTAATGCTTCTCCTTGCTTCTCTTTTTCTATCTCTACTACCTCTCCTTCTTTATCTATTTCTTCTGATGTCTCTGCTGCCTCTCTACCTTGGTTGTTGTTGTTCCTTTGTGCTCCTTTGTCTTGATGATAATTCAGATGCTACTCCTGTCTTCTCCTTTGCCTTATTTTTGGTTCTTCTTTGCTCTTTTGCCTTAGTGATAGTTTAGGTGCTACTCTTGTCTTCTCCTTTGCCATCAATGACAATATTTCCAACAAAATTGTGTTGAACACTTAAATTTCTGAAGTGAAGAATAATCAAGAATTTATTCTTGATCAAAACTATAGTCATTGATTTCTTTTATAGTAGAAAATTTCTCATCCGGTATTGTTGTACCTGCATTCATAAAAAGACTGTTAGTTTTAAAAAGATAAGACCTTTCGGCCTCTTTTGATGCTTCAAGCACCAATCTCCCATAATTGATATTCTGGATTTCAATAGATCTTGTTTTGAATTGATGGCTACTTTCATCTTTATCCTGTTGGTTCAATACTTCTATTTCCTTTATGTCTCTAAGGACATAAATTTCTTGCTGCGCCTGATCTTTCATCTCATCTCCAAATAATTTCTACTCAATTTCTCTGATTTCAACATCATATTTATTTATGTTTCCTTTTGTACCTACAACCACATTATATTTGAAAATTTATAACATTCACTCAACTCTCTAGATGTAAAAAAAAATTCATCCCTATCATGCACGGTAACTGCAATATCTTATGTATCGGTTCTACAAGTTTCACTTCTCCTTCAGGTTCTTTAAGCCATTGTTCCAAGAACTCTATTTCCGTGTGAAATATTTCCAGCATTTCATCACAACCTTCATTCCCAGTTTCATTCTTCTTCTGAAAATCTTCCTGAGTTATCCTGGTTTCTGTATCATCACATTGAAAAATTCTGTCAGCAATTTCATTAGACAAATTCATTTGTTTACCTCCTTGGAATATCACTTCGGAATTTTCATTATGCTTCTGCTCCATAATAGCTTCAACTGGCTGTCTTACACCAAACAAGAATTCATTGATGATTTCTTCCTGTTGTAACAATTCAGTACCTTCCTCCTCTGAAAGGCATTCTCCACAATATTTCACTTTAAGAGTTTCATTCATCTTTATGATAGTTTCACCAGAATTTCCACCATGTTCTACACATCCTGCAAACACACATAAACCATGAATGTTAAAAATATAAGGCTTCATGGCATCATCTGCTTCTCTTGTCAACATATCTTCAATTTTTTTCTAAACTATTCCAATAGTTCATGAGATATTTCTCATTAATCTCTAAACCCATAATTTCACCCTGTTCTGGGCCACAAATGGAAACTTCCAGTTTCAACTCAGCCTCTCTGAGTTATCCACATCTCAATTTCACATTCATCATCTACTCGAGCTTCCTCAGCTCTTCTGTCAGTTGTATGTTACTTCACTTTCTTCCTCATGGTCCAACCATGTATCTCGTCTTTCATTTTTCTCTACAACAATTCCATCAATAACTCAAGGTGAACTGTTATCTCAGTTTTCTCCCACTCATACTCTTCATCAGTCAACTGCTTACATATGCCATTTACCTTGGAATTTTCCTTCTTCTTCCTTCAGCTGCGGTCTTTCTCAGAACTTCTGAAATGACTATTAACAATCATATTATTCGCCTTTGTGAACTCCATTTGTTCACTTGTGGATTTCATTCGAATCCCCTTTTTAGAAAGCCTCCATACTTGCCATTCAGTAATACAAGCTCTCTTTCTGCACTTGACCTCTTTCAGTTCTCTGTCTTGGAATAATTTCTGGGAAACTCTCTTGCTCTTCTTTGCTGCAAATAACAACTGCAGTATTTCATGTGTTATGATGACCAAAATCTTTGGGTGTCGAGATCCACCGATCGTACACCCAATTACATTCAAACCTTTGTCTTGGCTTATGACTCTTTGACTCCAGACTTTACATCAACTCTTCCTCTTGGATGGAAAATACATCCTCTTGTACAATAACTCAATGGTTTAACTTGACTCAACCTGTCCAAATTTTCATTTGAATTTAACATATGATTTGACTTCAAAGCTTGACCTAATAATTATAATAGTGGATATTTTGACTTAATTCAAGTTATAAAATCTTCCAACGAACATCCACCCTTAATACATTTTTATGATGTAAAATCTTCACTCTCTCTCATACTCCATTCTTCAGAAAATATCACAAGTCACTAATTGCATCATGTCCCTTTATCACTTTCTTTTACTCACATGATACTTTAGCCTTTAAATTGAATTGCAAACCACTTTTCCCAAGATTTATTTTATGATGGAAATAAAATAAATCATTTAATTTCCAACATTTAAAATATCTCTTTTAAATGAAATTCCATACCTTATGCTCCCTTCAAGGTTATTTAACAAACCTTCTCTTCACAATTTCAACTCTCCGAATTTCACTCTTTTGTGCCGCCTTTATCATTGTGAATATTCACATTTCCTTCATACCATAGTCTCTTCAACACGCTTACCATCTTAGTGCATACAGTTTTCCTGCACTTCTATGCAGCTCATTTTTTGCAAAATCTCTCTCTATAGTTCACCCTTTCTATCACTTTCTCAATACATGATAAAAAATTTTACAAATGGTTTTTTTTTATAGACCACAATTGTTACATAATGGTTTCAAGCTTGCCGCAATTTTAAAGGTTACACTTCCTCTTTTTGTTATTTTGCTGAGATATTATTCAACTGTAATCACCTGCACTTCAAGCAATGCTTAGAACCAAAAACCATTTCCTTCATCCACAAAGTATAATAATTCACCCACCATTGTCCCATCATCAATCTCAAATTAGCACTCTTGATTGCTATGGAAATTCGCAATAAGCAAGTCTACACCATATTCTTCAACATAAGAGAGTGGATAGAAGGAGAAAATGAAGAAGTAAAGAAAAAATACTTGGTCTACCTGTAGTGGTGATATTGTTGGACTGTAGTGGGAACAGGACCAGAAGTAACTACGCATATGCAGTACTCAATAAAAAACCATCCTATGTCAATGGTGATAGGGAAATAAAATGGATCACCTACATGCACCTCAACAGGTAAACCATTTTATTTTTGTGGTTTCTAATTCTCATTTTGAACTCTTAATTCCAAAAAAAAAAAATTGGCACTCTTGACTCTATACACTTCATTGAGAAATTTTCATAGAGGCATTCTTCAAAAGCCCTTTACCTCGGGTTGAAACAAAAAAGGAATCAAATTTACTAACTTTGACATTGGCACTGGCTGTATCATCTCCATCAAGAACGCACTCTGATTACCCATAAAAATAGTGAATGTATCCATGTAATCTTTCATTGCTTCATGCTTTGTAATCTCCACAACATGGGCAACTAATTTATTCTTCTTTTCACATTATTCAATTCCTTACTGCAACCCGTATCGTGTTGAGGTGGCCGGTTTATGCAATCAACTTAAAACTCAGAATCAAGTGAATGCATAATTCTTGTTTCAAATTTCCACAAAACATTAATGAACTGTTCATCTGCAGTCAACATTGGATATACAAAAAGAGATGTCAATTGGCATGCTACTACGTGGCTGCTAGCGCGACTTTGGATTTCTATTAACCACTATTATATTGCCACTAACATACATATTACACAATGTAACCCCGATCTCATTAAAATGTTGACACTAGTTGGAAATTTTTTCAGGTTCGAATCTACAACCATTTAATTCTGCTTTCCCAATCGTTCTCACGTCTCACT
Source organism: Pinus albicaulis (assembly GCA_034641835.2). NCBI lineage: Eukaryota > Viridiplantae > Streptophyta > Pinopsida > Pinales > Pinaceae > Pinus > Pinus albicaulis. The sequence continues at coordinate 670,791,075 of CM076581.1, forward strand.
ACATTCAACATTCCACTGCTTCCACACTCCTATTCACGCAGAAATATTTTCTTCGACCGCTCCTATTATAGGGACATACTATAATAGTTTCCCTTCAGCCTCTACGTTCAACATCCACAGTGTCAGCGTCAGAGATTTATGCAATTTCACAGCCAGGTCTTCACATCGACTCGGTGTAAAATCTTCTGCATGCATTTTGCCTTACGAAATTTCTCCACCTCCACAATGCATCTGGAATTCCTCCCGTCATGCAAAATACCATTCTCCAACATGGGACATCGCACAAGGAAGGGAGAACGCAATGTGGAATTTCTCTGTATTGTTGAAGCTGCTACCAACATTAGCCATCGCACCATAAACATCAACATGTGTTATGACATTCTTCGGCATTGCTAGAAATGCTACCAAGCATGGGGTGTCGTTCCAGAGATTGTGAAATACTATTCTGTGTTACAGCTGTGCAAATGGTTTGTATTTGTCGAGCTTTGGGAGTCACAGCTGCGTTTGTAATTTCACCACTTACCAACGCAATTGCAAAGATGAGATTCCAAAACCCTTCTTTTCCTCGAGCCGCAATGGAGTGAATTCTGTTAGAGATGTGGCACGAATAATTTTGTGTCTATCAACCACGATCAGTGCTAGGTGGATATTTCTCTTGCGTTACGGGCAAAGAAAGTAGATTCGCATGCTGTCAACGCACTCTTCTACAAGAGTGTCAACACTACCGTCAATTTCAGCTTTGGCTTTATGGCATGACCCCAACTTTCCAACATCTGCGTCTAACATCTTCAGCCTCTCCACTCTTGAAAATCACTCCAGCTTAAGGTGTTGTTGTCTTTAGTTTCGACTTCAATGGAAACTCCGTCTTTCACTTGCACAATTATCCCTGCGTTCACACATATACAGCAAATATATATATATATATATATATAGTTGCAGAGGTTAAATTCACTCACTTCTCTCTTATCCATGGTTGCATGGATTAATGTAATCTTTGGGCTCCAATACCAAATGATGCAGGGATTCTGCACAAAATAGATCCTTGCGCACAATAATAGAAGAGTGTGTGTTCCTCTTACAAGAAATCCTCAATTTAATCTTCAATAAAGTCTACTTAGACTCAATTTAAAATACATATGAAGAGAGAGCCAAACAATACATAAAATAATTGCATAAAATACAACCGTAAATTTACAATGCAAACCCTTCCTTGGATGGATATTACAATGATTGGCCTCTCGACTCTCACTTCACATGAACTCTCACACTAATTCTCTCTATCTCTCACTGTATTCCTCACTTTCACAAGCTTCATATTTATACACAATTATGAATTAAATCCAATCCATGATTTGCTACACACAAATCTCAACCAAAATCCAAAATAGATTTATCCCTTATTTGACTCAACTGAGTTCCATTGAAGAAATTCCTGATCCCTAAATTATCTACCTAACTCAACTCCACTCATATTCTCAATTATTAAAAAATATTTACAATAATCTTCACACTCATATTTTTCTTTCTTATTTATTAAAATAAGCATAATAATTTATAAAATAATTAAAAATATATCACCCTCTATTTACTCAATATTTTAATGAAAATCAAACAAAATACTCCTTTATCAAAAATGAATAATTAATAATCTAAACATTGATTAAAATATTTGATTAACATTTTAAAAAAATTGGAAAATAAATAAATTAGAAAATATCATAATAAATTTATAATAAAAAAATTATTTTAAAATAAAAAATTAAAAGTTGAAGTTAATTAAATTGTTGATTGTTACGTGAGTTTTTCATAATTAAAATTCCATGCATTTCAGAATTTCACTTCAAATTTTTACGATTGAATTTAAAACTAGAAATGTCTCAAAACTTTACTTTAAACTTCCTTTTCAAGTTAGAATAGTAAATATCAGATTAATTTATGCAATTTGTATCATTAAATTTTATATTTATATATTATATAATTATAAAATGTTAGTACTATTATTATATTAATAATTATTATAATCTATATAATTTATATAATTAATTTTTATATTTATACATAATTATAAAATATTAATACTATTATATTAATAATTATTATTTATATATT
>CM076581.1:670793283-670902385 GCA_034641835.2 Pinus albicaulis
TTGCATTCGGACTCTTAATCATGAGAAGTTTCCATAGACTCCTGTCTATGAGGTCTGTCGCTTTTCTGTAATAATGTGACAACCACAAGCCTTGATGACTTGCTCCCTCCGGGATTCCAAACTATGTTTTGCCGCTGGTCCTTTAATGTATCAACTCCATTTTGTAATTCATCACTTACTCTGTCAATTGGATTCCATGGGATCTTTGTAACAATTGTACAATTATTAAGTAACTCTTATCCTGTTTGATGCTTTCATCTTCAATTTGTTGAACCTTAGTTAAACTGAGAGGGAGGGGGGGCGAATCAGTTTAATGCATTAAAGGTCTTGTAAGTCTTTATTTTACACTTATTTAAATCTTCATTTCATGATCAACTTAATGTACAAAAAATCACAATATTAATAGTGAGCAGTAGGTATTAAGCAGATTAAATATAGAGTATCAACACATAATCATCATGCACATAGACACCTGATATAAGTGGAAACCCATAAGGGAGAAAACCACATCTTATTATTGTTGTGATGCAAAGGCAAGCTCCAAATCCCTCTCACCACTGATTTTCTGTAGGCTCCAACCTACAGGAGGCTCCTACCTCAATTTTGCAAGCTACAACTTGCAAGGAAGCTGCAACTCCCATCTATTTTCTACAAGCTACAACCTACAAGAGGCTCCTACCTCAGCCAGCTACAAATGACATCTATCAAGCTACAACTTGATATGGAAGCACCAAATTCCTCTTTCTCTAAAAACATATCCTAATTTGGATATCAACTTTGATATGTTCCTTCCTTCTTCACTACTGTCCACCAACCTTCATATCTGCCTTATATCATCTCTGAATCTTCACAGCTTCTCTATTTGCTCCTCCTTCTTCTTACCCTCTCTACCTCATTTCTCCATTCTCTAACCTCCTTATGCATATTTGTGTGATATCATTTATAGAGTTCACCTCATGACTGTTTGTATTCCACAGGGAATTCAAAGTGAATAGGTATGACTCTTTTCCTTCCACCTTCTCATTTTCTTGCTCAACACATTCAGAAAAATATAAAAATATGTATACATTTCAATATTACAGTGGGGTATTTCTTTGCCTACGGAGACTTGCCATTGCATCACAAACAATATAAAAATAAAAATAAATACAACTTTACATTTTCAGTTACAATAAGTATTTCAATTCAACCCATTCAGTTGTTGGCTCACTGTGCGTTTGTATTTTATGTTGCTGTCATATAACAGTTCTATAGACTCTCCTACTTTCTATGCATGTAGAATGCATTTCCCAAATTATGTTCTAAATCTAGCAGTTTTATCAATGCGGAAGCTTTATTCAACCTTCATGGTTCAAGCCAAAATATACTTTATGGACTTACCATATGAAATGATCTTGTTAAACCCTTCGGAACTTATCACATTTAACTGTCGTAAATGGATAATTGAAGTGCTTTAAGAAAAGTGTAAACCCTCTCTTGGCGATATAATAATAGACCTTTTTAACATAGTAAATAACCTTTCGGGCCCACTTGCCGAACTCTTTCTATCTACCGATGCGATGAGCCGCCTTCGATGACTTCCGATTGCGATGACACCCTTTGCAATGGTTCCGATGCGATGAATCACTGGTCGAACGGTTGCGATTAAATTGCACCGTCGCAATCGCAAACTTCAATGGCCTGTTCCATTGCTCTGCCTTTATGCCGATGCGATGGCCCCACACTGCATTGATATATATATATATATATATATATATATATATATATTGGTTCATATATATTTACCGGCTTCATCCTTCAGCTTTGGTCAAGAAAACCTCGGTGCTAACATATGTTAAACCCTTTTTATTTTACATGGAGCCCACACTACAGAGGCACTCCGCCTCATTTAACTTTCCCAATCTGACGGTTGAAATTCCATCGCACTGTCGCAATCGCAATCGCAACATTCAGTGGTCTGTTGTGCCTTTGGTCATCTGATTTCTGCCGATGTGATGAGTGAAGGGTCTCACTAGCAATCAGCGCTCCATCCAACGGTCACAAATAACCATGATCTAACGGTTGTGATTCAATCGCTCAATTGCAATCGCAACTTTCAAACTGTTGTTCCTTTGTTCTTCCATTCCACCGATGCGATGTGATATCGTCGATGCAATGATATGTCCATTGTCGATCTTCTATCTTCGAGAAGATCTCCGCCGTCGATCTTCAAAACTTCCACTTTAAGCCTTTACATTAAGACTCCGCCTTTCGCGTCATCCGACCACCGTTAGATCTTCACCGATCTTGATCTGAAGGATATCGCATTCACAATATACCTGCTGTTTAACATTTCCAAATGTCCATGCACTTTTCCCATGCGATGACCGTTGGATCTTCTCCACATCAAATCAGACGACTATCACGTTATTTCGGCCCCTGGCCTTTAATTCTAAAAAATTACGTGATATAGCCAATTTTAGTATTGTGACGTGTCGTAATATGATACGATCACGTTCCAAATGGAATAAACCGCTCATGGCCCAGAAGCTACGCGAAACTAGTGGTATGGTTTTGCAAAACCACTTTCCTTGTGGGCCCCACTCTAATTACCTTTGTTTGTTTGACTAAACCTTAGGTATAGCGTTAATACCTTTGGAAATATTTTGGCAATACATCGCTTTAATAAAAATATTTTGTACCCATGTGAAAACCTTCGAAACATTATAATAAACACTTGCCTTGTACCCATGTACTCATATCATCGCATCGCAAATACAAACACTTGCCTATTCCTTTTATGTTTCGCCTATTGCGATATGCGATCGCATCGCAATATCGACAATCGCAACTTCGCATTGCTTCTTCATTACTCTACCCGCTGATTGTGATGTATCTCTCCCTCCATTTGCCTCTCTGCCTTCTTTGCTACCTCTGCTTCAGTTCGCTACCTCTGTTTGTAGCGTTCGCTACCTCTGCTTCTATTTGTTGCCTCTGCTTTATCGGCTGCCTCTATTCCTTGTCTACCTTGTTGCCTTTACTGCCTTTGTTTCTTGTCCAATGCTACTCCTTGCTTCTCTTTTTCCATCTTTGTTGCCTCTGCTTCTTTCTCTGCTTCACCTATTTCTTCTGATGTCTTTGCTACCTCTCTACCTTGGTTGCTGTTGTTCCTTTGTGCTCCTTTGTCTTGATGATAATTTTGGTGCTACTCCTGTCTTCTCCTTTGCCTTATTTCTGGTTCTTCTTTGCTATTTTGCCTTAGTGATAGTTCAAGTGCTGCTCCTGTCTTCTCCTTTTCCATCAATGAAAATATTTCCAACAATCTCCCCCTTTGGCATTGATGGCAATACTTTAATACTCTTCTTTTTCTTGCTTTTCCTCCCCCTTTGACATCAATGGCAAAGGGTTGCACAGTTCCTAGTGTGGTTTCCAAATCTTGTCCATAATACTCTGATATTGAGGACCTATTCCATGCACTGCTCACTTTCTCTAGCTCTTTTGTGACAATATTTGTTGACTGATCTCCCCCTGGAATGATGCTTTCTTTTCTGATCACCCCTTGGAATGATGCTTTATTTTCATGTCAGAGAGTAACATCTGCAGACACTACCCCTAGTTTGTCTCTTAGATATTCGAATGGTTCTTTAGTAAGAGGTTTTGTGAATATGCCTGCTGTTTGTTCCTTTGTTGGTACATATTCCAACTTCACTAATTTCCGTGCTACTTGTTCTCTGAGGAAATGGTACTTAATTGGGATGTGTTTTGTTTTTGAATGAAGTACAAGATTTTTTGATATACTTATTGCACTTGTATTGTCACATTTGATAGAAATAGGTTCATCAATGCTTACCTTCATGTCTTGGAGAGTTTTTTTCATCCAAATTACTTGTGTGCAACATGTTGTTGCTGCTATGTATTCTGCTTCTGTTGTAGATAGAGAGATAGAAGTTTGCTTCTTACTTAGCCATGCCACCAGACTTTTTCCCAAATAGAATGACCTCCACTTGTGCTTTTCCTTTCATCCACACAACTGGCCCAATCTTCATCTGTATATGCTGTCAAAGTGAAGCTTTTTCTTTTTGGATACCATAGCCCATAATGTGCAGTTCCTTGTAGATATCTGAATATTCTCTTGATTGCTAGTAAGTGATTTTGTTTTGGTGCTGCTTGATATATTGCCACAAGTCCTATTGCCAACATAATGTCTGGTCTAGAAGCTGTTAGGTATAGCAGACTTCCTATCATGGATCTATAAAGTTTTTGATATACATCTTTTGATCCATCATTAGCACATAGCTTGCATCTAGTGATCATGGGAGTTGACACAGGTTTGTAGTCTTCCATTTGGAACCTTTTCAACATTTCTCTCAAATATTTTTCTCGTGAGATGAATATTCCTGTGTTCTTTTGTTGAATTTGAAGTCATAAATAGAAAGTGAGCTCTCCAATCATAGACATCTCAAATTCTGGTTTCATTTCTTCAACAAATTATTTTGTTAACATCTCTTTGTTGCTACCAAACATGATGTCATATACATATACTACTACAATTAGGAGTTCATTTTCATTAACCTTTATGTACAAATTGTTGTCTACTCCTCGTTTATCAAAACCTTGTTTTTGCAAGTATTTTTCCAGCCTTGAATACCATGCACGAGGAGCTTGTTTCAACCCATACAAGGCTTTCTTTAATCTGCACACATAGTCATGTTTATCTTTTAATGAGAATCCTTCAGGTTGTTCCATGTAGACTTCTTCCTCTAGATCTCCATGCAGGAAGGAAGACTTCACATCCATTTGGTATACCTTGAAATCATGATAACATGCAAAGGCCAAAAACATTCTGATTGCTTCCATTCTAGCTACAGGGGAAAATGTTTCATCATAATCAAGACCTTCAATTTGTGAATATCCCTTGCATACAAGTCTGTCTTTATTTCTGATTACCTGCCCTTATTCATTCATATTATTCTTGAATATCCATTTTGTGCCAATGACATTTTTCCCAGTGGGTCTTGGAATTAATTCCCAGGTATTGTTCTTCTCAATTTGGTCCAGTTCCTCATTCATAGCATTTACCCAATTTTTGTCTTTTTTGGCTTCTTCGAACTTCTTTGGCTCTATTTGAGATAGCATGGCTAGGTATACTTCTTCTTTCTGTTCAGCTAGATGTCTTCTAGTCTGGACTCCCGCACTTTTGTCCCCAATGATTTTATCTTCTGGATGATTATTTTGAGTGTGTCTTGAGGGACCTTTTGAGTTTAATTCAATATCTTTTGTTGTCTTTCTTAGTTCATCATTTTCTTGGTTCTCTTCTTCATGATCTTCTGGAGGATTTCTGCATCTTGTACTTCTTGTTCTGTTTAGTAGATCTTCATCAAATCTTACATCAATGCTTTCCATAATCTTATGCAGTATTTTGTTGTAGCACCTGTAACCCTTACTCTTGGATGCATATCCTAAAAATATTCCTTCATCTACTCTTGCATCAAACTTTCCCAGATTTTCATCATTATTTTTTATGAAACACTTGCTTCCAAAGACTCTAAGGTGCTTGAGTGATGCTGGTTCACCATGCCATAATTCGTAAGGAGTATTGTCATAGTTTGGTCTTAAATGATCTTTGTTAAGAATGTGAACAATTGTGTGTACTTCTTCTACCCAGAAGGTTTGGGGAATGTTACTTTATTACATCATTGATTTGGAAATCTGTTGTACTGACCTGTTTTGCCTCTTTGCCACTCCATTCTGTTAAGGTGTACCTGCGATTGTAAACTATTGTATTATCCCATGCTCATTGCATAGGTCTGCAAAATCATAGTCTGTGAATTCACCTCCTCTGTCTGATCTGATGCACTTTAGCTTGCATCCAGTTTGATTTTTTTCCAATGCCTTAAATATCTTGAATTTCTCAAGTGCTTTAGATTTGTATTTTAGAAATGCTACCCACATCATTTTGGAAAAATCAATTATTATCAGCATGAAATAAGATTCTTCGCTTGGTGCTTTAGTTCTTGAAGGTCCACACAGGTCCATGTGTACAAGTTGAAGTGGCCTACTTGTTGATAGTTCATCTTTGGTATTAAAAGATGTGCGGGTCTGTTTGCCCAATTGGAAAAATTTACATATGGTATTTGAAGGCTTCTTTATTGCTGGCATATCTTTGACGAAATTCTTCTTGCTCAGACTGATGATGTGGTCAAAGTTAAGGTGTCCCAATCTTCTATGCCATAACCATGATTCATCAAGTTTGCTTAGGTGGCATGCTTCATTCTCCTCTTTCACTATATAGACATTACTTTTTGTTCGAATACCTTTGATCAAGGTCTTTCCTGTGGTGCTTGATCTTACTTCACAGTCTTGTGCTCTAAAAATAACCTCACAGCCTTTGTCACACATTTGACTGACACTTAGCAGATTGGCTTTTAGCCCATCCACAAATAATACATCTTGAGCCTTTCCTCTTCCATTATCCAGACTAACTGGGCCTTTCCCTTTGATTTTCACTGCTTTATCATTGCCAAATGTTACATTCCCTGATTTCTTTTCATCAAAGGTTACAAACTTGATTCGATCTCCAGTCATATGTTTTGAGCATCCACTATCCAAATACCATTGGCTTTTCTGGTCTTGAGCTATTAGAGCTAGGTCACACTTATTCAACTTATTTTTCCACTACATGCTTCCTTTTGTTTGATACCTTTCCTGAGATGATGGACCACATTCTCTGAGAGGACATTGGGAAGACATATGTTCGATTTTATGGCATTCAAAGCATTTGATCATATTTTTAACAATATTATGAGTACGAGTGAACTCTCCATAATTCATAAATCTCCTTGAGGTTTTGAACATCAATATTTGTCCATATTTTCTACACTCCTTGGCTTTATGGCCAAACTCCTTACAGTAAAAACAATACCCATAAAAAAAATTAGCGTACCTAATGAAGGGTTGTCTTCTCCATTTGTTTTCTTGAGGTAGTATTTTCACTTTTTGCATCCTTTGCTAGTTGGAATCGATTCTCCTTTTATGACAGTATGCAACAATATGTCCCTGTTTGTGGCAGGCATAACAAGTGACATTTTTCATAGGGGGAAGAATCTCCTTTGATAGCTTCCAAATTTGATATATTCAGGACTATATGAGCCTTTTTCAGTTGAATGCTTATTTATTTCGTTCATTGCCATTTGAGGTTCCTTCTTGTTTCTGTCTACTTCATTGCAGGCTTCTACTTCTGTAGGAACCTTCTGAGCTGCTTCATTATCCTTAACAAATTTTACAAAAATGATATTCCTGTTATCTTTTTCTTTGAATTTAATTTTTTCTCCTTCATAACCTATCCCAGTTTTTATCAGAGGAGATCTTTGAGAATCTAGTATTTTATTCAACTTATCAGAGCTTGTCATTTGAGGAGTCTTTATTAACAATTTCCTTTGGGTGTTTTCTAATTTCTTCCTCAAGAATACTACTTCTTCTTCCAATTTCTCTTGCTTCTGAATTTTATCCTCAATTTGCTTAAGTAGAGTTTCTTCTACCTTCTTGGCTTCTTCAAGCTCTACTTTCCACTGAATGAGGTCTTCTGAATTTTTTTCTTCTCTTACACATTTGAGGAGAATGTCTTTCTGTTTTCTGCACTTTAGTTTAAGTCTATCTATTTCCTCCAGGGCACTTCTTAGCTCCCCCTCAAGATCAACTTCACCTTCTTCCTCATCTTCTAGAAGGAATCCTTCAAGCTCTTCCTTGGCCATCAATACAAATTCAGAGGTTCCTTCTTCATTTGAGGTTTCATCTGAGTTTTCAGATGCACTGCTATCTTGTTGAGCATAAAATGATTTTCTCCTGTATCTATTCCCTTTTTTCCAGTTCTTTGATATGGTTTTCTCTATCTCTTGAGTCTAATTCTGTGTCTTCTTATGAGGACACTTAGATGCGTAGTGTCCAACTCTTCCACAGTTAAAGCATTTAAATGGAATTTTACCTTTATACTTGCCTGAGCCTCTATCCAATCTTCTGAAAAATTTGGCCTCTTCTTCATCAGAGTAGGAGCATGTATCTTCTTTTTCTTCTTTGTTCTTCTCTGTCTTAAAGGTTTCCTCCCTCACATTTGACTTCCTCTGTGGCAGTCTCATCTCATAGGTTGTTAAGTTTCCAATTAATTGGTTCATGTTCAAAGTTTCCTAATCAGTTGTTTCTTCTATGGAAGAAACCTTGGGGTTAAAGCTGGATGGTAAATATCTTAGAATGTTTTGAACAATTACACATTCTTTTTTGGTTTCTCCTAAAGCTTTCATGTTATTCATAATTTCTGCAACCCTGAAGAAGAAGCTAGAAATGTCATCATCATCATTCATTTTTATATTTTCAAACTAAGCTCTATAGACTTGTAGTTTGGCTATCTTCACCTTTTTGTCTCCCTCATGGATGCTTTCTAATGTATCCCATATTTCTTTGGCAGTCTTGTTGTGCATTACTTTGATAAATTTTGCCTCACACAGTCCACTTAAGAGTGCATTCATGGCTTTGGCATTAGCCATAAAATCTTGTTTAGCTTCTTTCTCTGTGTCAGAATCCTTTGGGGCATATCCCAACTCCACAGCAGCCCAAACTTCTATTCCTAGAGACATTATGTACGTGTTAATTCTTATTTTCCAGAAGGCATAGTTTGTGCCATTGAACACAGGGGCTTTATTTGTTGAGCATGCTTCGAGGCTAGCCATCTTGGGGACCTCGGATCTCCTTTCAGTTGTTAAACTGATATAGAAGGAACCTGCTCTGATACCAATTGTTGAACCCTTAGTTAAACTGAGAGGAGGGGGTGAATCAGTTTAATGCCTTCAAGGTCTTGTAAGTCTTTCTTTTACACTTATTTAAATCTTCATTTCATGATCAACTTAATGTACAGAAAATCAACAATATTAATAGTGAGCAGCAGGAATTAAGCAGATTAAATACAGAATATCAACACATAATCATCATACATATGGAAAACAGATATAAGTGGAAACCCATAAGGGAGAAAACCACATATTATTATTGTTGTGATGCAAAGCCAAGCTCCAAATCCCTCTCACCACTAATTTTCTGTAGGCTCCAACCTACAGGAGGCTACTACCTCAATTAATAGCTCCCACTTGAAAGACTTAAACTCCATATTTTCACTGAAGCTAAAACCTACAGAGAAACCTCTAGACTAACTACAATGCGACATCTATCGACTACAACTTGATATGGAAGCATCGACTTCCTCACTATTTCATAAAAAACATATCTTGATTTACTTGGACATGACCTACAGTCTCATTCCTTCTTCACGCTATCTGTCTTCCATATGCCTTATATGTCTAAAGTGCTTCTTCAGCTGCTCTATCTTCTCCTCCTTCTTCTTACCCTCTCTGCCTCATTTATCCATTCTTTAACCTGTCTAAGCATATCTATGTGACATCATTTATAGATATTACCTCATTATTGTTTGCATTCCAAAGGGAATTCGAAATGAATAGCCATGACTCTTTGCCTTCCAACTTCTCATTTCTTTGTCTAGCTCATTCAGAGGAATATAGAAATATGTACAAATTTCAGTTTTACAGTGGAGTTTTGTTTTCTTATGGAGACTTGCCATTGCATCACAAAAAATATAAAATTAAATACAACTTTACATTTTTAGTTACAATAAGTATTTCAATTCAACCCATTTAGTTCTTGGCTCATTGTGCGTTTGTCTTTTTCGCTACTGTCATATAATAGTTTTGTAGACTCTCCTACTTTCTATGCATGTAGAATGCATTTCCCAAATTATGTTCTAAATCTGGCAGTTTTATTAATGTGGAAGCTTTCTTCAACCTTCATGGTTCAAGAAAAAATCTACTTTACGGACTTACCATATGAAATGATCTTGTTAAACCCTTCGGAAATTATCACATTTAACTGTCGTAAATGGATAATTGAAGTGCTTCAAGCAAAGTTTAAAGCCTCTCTCGGCGATATAATAATAGACCTTTTAACATAGTAAATAACCTTTCAGGCCCACTTGCCGAACTCTTTCTGTCTGCCGATGCGATGAGCCACCTCCGATGACTTCCATTGCGACGACACCCTTTGTGATGGTTTTGATGCGATGAATCGTCGGTCAGACAGTTGCGATTAACTTGCACCGTTGCAATAAAAAACATCAATGGATTTTTCTATTTCTCTACCTTCACGCCGATGTGACGGCCCCACACTGCATTGATATATATATATATATATATATATTGGTTCATATATACTTACCGTCTTACCTTTTATTCATCCTTCATCTTTGGTCTAAAAAACCTCGGTGCCAACATATATTAACCCTTTTTCTTTTACATGGAACCCACACTACGGAGGCACTATGCCTCATTTAACTTTACAAATCCTACAGTTGATATTCAATTGCACTGTCGTAATCGCAATCGCAATCGCAACATTCAGTGGTCCACTGTGCCTTTGGTCATTTGATTTCTGCCAATTCGACGAGCGAAGGGTCCCACGAGCAATCAGCGCTTGATCCAAGGTCACAAATAACCGTGATCTAACGATTGTGATACAATTGCTCAATCGCAATCGCAACTTTCAAACTATCGTTCCTTTGTTCTTCCATTCCACCAGTGCGATGTGAGATCGCTGATGCGATGAGATCTCCCCCGTCGATCTTCTATCTTCAATAAGATATCCACCATCGATCTTCAACACTTCCTCTTTAAGCCTTGACATTGAGACTCTGCCTTTTTCGCGATGCAACCACCGTTAGAACTTCACTGATCTTGAGCCGACGGATATCACATTCACAATATACCTAATGTTTAACATTTCCAAATGCCCATGCACTTTTCCCATACGATCATTGTTTTATCTTCTCCACATCAAATCAGACGACTATCGCGTTGTTTCAACCCCTGACCTTTAATTCTCAAAAATTACGCGATATAGGTGATTTTAGTATTGTGACATGTCATAATATGATACGAAGGCATTCCAAATGGAATAAACTGCTCACGGCCCAGAAGCTGCGTGAAACCAGTGGTATGGTTTTGCAAAACCACTTTCCTTGCGGGCCCCACTCTAATTTCCTTTGTTTGTTTGACTGGACCTTAGGTATAGCATTAATAAATTTGGAAATACATCACTTTAATAAAACTCTTTTGTACCCATGTGAAAACCTTTGAAACATTATAATAAAGCACTCAAACCAAAGTTAATTACAATGCGAACTCATGTCATCGCATCGCAAATAAAAACACTTGCCTATTCCTTTTATGTTTTTCCAATTGTGATATGCGATCTCATCGCAATATCGAAAATTGCAACTTCGCATTGTTTCTTCATTACTCTACCCGCTGATTGTGATGTGCGGCGCTATTCTCTCCTCCGCTACCTCTCTACTTCTTTGCTACTTCTGTTTGCTGCCTTCTCTGCCTCTGCTTCTATTCGCTACCTCTGCTTTATCCGCTGCCTCTGTTCCTTTTCTACCTTGCTGCCTTTGCTTACTCTGTTTCTTGTTTAATGCTTCTCCTTGCTTCTCTTTTTCTATCTCTACTACCTCTCCTTCTTTATCTATTTCTTCTGATGTCTCTGCTGCCTCTCTACCTTGGTTGTTGTTGTTCCTTTGTGCTCCTTTGTCTTGATGATAATTCAGATGCTACTCCTGTCTTCTCCTTTGCCTTATTTTTGGTTCTTCTTTGCTCTTTTGCCTTAGTGATAGTTTAGGTGCTACTCTTGTCTTCTCCTTTGCCATCAATGACAATATTTCCAACAAAATTGTGTTGAACACTTAAATTTCTGAAGTGAAGAATAATCAAGAATTTATTCTTGATCAAAACTATAGTCATTGATTTCTTTTATAGTAGAAAATTTCTCATCCGGTATTGTTGTACCTGCATTCATAAAAAGACTGTTAGTTTTAAAAAGATAAGACCTTTCGGCCTCTTTTGATGCTTCAAGCACCAATCTCCCATAATTGATATTCTGGATTTCAATAGATCTTGTTTTGAATTGATGGCTACTTTCATCTTTATCCTGTTGGTTCAATACTTCTATTTCCTTTATGTCTCTAAGGACATAAATTTCTTGCTGCGCCTGATCTTTCATCTCATCTCCAAATAATTTCTACTCAATTTCTCTGATTTCAACATCATATTTATTTATGTTTCCTTTTGTACCTACAACCACATTATATTTGAAAATTTATAACATTCACTCAACTCTCTAGATGTAAAAAAAAATTCATCCCTATCATGCACGGTAACTGCAATATCTTATGTATCGGTTCTACAAGTTTCACTTCTCCTTCAGGTTCTTTAAGCCATTGTTCCAAGAACTCTATTTCCGTGTGAAATATTTCCAGCATTTCATCACAACCTTCATTCCCAGTTTCATTCTTCTTCTGAAAATCTTCCTGAGTTATCCTGGTTTCTGTATCATCACATTGAAAAATTCTGTCAGCAATTTCATTAGACAAATTCATTTGTTTACCTCCTTGGAATATCACTTCGGAATTTTCATTATGCTTCTGCTCCATAATAGCTTCAACTGGCTGTCTTACACCAAACAAGAATTCATTGATGATTTCTTCCTGTTGTAACAATTCAGTACCTTCCTCCTCTGAAAGGCATTCTCCACAATATTTCACTTTAAGAGTTTCATTCATCTTTATGATAGTTTCACCAGAATTTCCACCATGTTCTACACATCCTGCAAACACACATAAACCATGAATGTTAAAAATATAAGGCTTCATGGCATCATCTGCTTCTCTTGTCAACATATCTTCAATTTTTTTCTAAACTATTCCAATAGTTCATGAGATATTTCTCATTAATCTCTAAACCCATAATTTCACCCTGTTCTGGGCCACAAATGGAAACTTCCAGTTTCAACTCAGCCTCTCTGAGTTATCCACATCTCAATTTCACATTCATCATCTACTCGAGCTTCCTCAGCTCTTCTGTCAGTTGTATGTTACTTCACTTTCTTCCTCATGGTCCAACCATGTATCTCGTCTTTCATTTTTCTCTACAACAATTCCATCAATAACTCAAGGTGAACTGTTATCTCAGTTTTCTCCCACTCATACTCTTCATCAGTCAACTGCTTACATATGCCATTTACCTTGGAATTTTCCTTCTTCTTCCTTCAGCTGCGGTCTTTCTCAGAACTTCTGAAATGACTATTAACAATCATATTATTCGCCTTTGTGAACTCCATTTGTTCACTTGTGGATTTCATTCGAATCCCCTTTTTAGAAAGCCTCCATACTTGCCATTCAGTAATACAAGCTCTCTTTCTGCACTTGACCTCTTTCAGTTCTCTGTCTTGGAATAATTTCTGGGAAACTCTCTTGCTCTTCTTTGCTGCAAATAACAACTGCAGTATTTCATGTGTTATGATGACCAAAATCTTTGGGTGTCGAGATCCACCGATCGTACACCCAATTACATTCAAACCTTTGTCTTGGCTTATGACTCTTTGACTCCAGACTTTACATCAACTCTTCCTCTTGGATGGAAAATACATCCTCTTGTACAATAACTCAATGGTTTAACTTGACTCAACCTGTCCAAATTTTCATTTGAATTTAACATATGATTTGACTTCAAAGCTTGACCTAATAATTATAATAGTGGATATTTTGACTTAATTCAAGTTATAAAATCTTCCAACGAACATCCACCCTTAATACATTTTTATGATGTAAAATCTTCACTCTCTCTCATACTCCATTCTTCAGAAAATATCACAAGTCACTAATTGCATCATGTCCCTTTATCACTTTCTTTTACTCACATGATACTTTAGCCTTTAAATTGAATTGCAAACCACTTTTCCCAAGATTTATTTTATGATGGAAATAAAATAAATCATTTAATTTCCAACATTTAAAATATCTCTTTTAAATGAAATTCCATACCTTATGCTCCCTTCAAGGTTATTTAACAAACCTTCTCTTCACAATTTCAACTCTCCGAATTTCACTCTTTTGTGCCGCCTTTATCATTGTGAATATTCACATTTCCTTCATACCATAGTCTCTTCAACACGCTTACCATCTTAGTGCATACAGTTTTCCTGCACTTCTATGCAGCTCATTTTTTGCAAAATCTCTCTCTATAGTTCACCCTTTCTATCACTTTCTCAATACATGATAAAAAATTTTACAAATGGTTTTTTTTTATAGACCACAATTGTTACATAATGGTTTCAAGCTTGCCGCAATTTTAAAGGTTACACTTCCTCTTTTTGTTATTTTGCTGAGATATTATTCAACTGTAATCACCTGCACTTCAAGCAATGCTTAGAACCAAAAACCATTTCCTTCATCCACAAAGTATAATAATTCACCCACCATTGTCCCATCATCAATCTCAAATTAGCACTCTTGATTGCTATGGAAATTCGCAATAAGCAAGTCTACACCATATTCTTCAACATAAGAGAGTGGATAGAAGGAGAAAATGAAGAAGTAAAGAAAAAATACTTGGTCTACCTGTAGTGGTGATATTGTTGGACTGTAGTGGGAACAGGACCAGAAGTAACTACGCATATGCAGTACTCAATAAAAAACCATCCTATGTCAATGGTGATAGGGAAATAAAATGGATCACCTACATGCACCTCAACAGGTAAACCATTTTATTTTTGTGGTTTCTAATTCTCATTTTGAACTCTTAATTCCAAAAAAAAAAAATTGGCACTCTTGACTCTATACACTTCATTGAGAAATTTTCATAGAGGCATTCTTCAAAAGCCCTTTACCTCGGGTTGAAACAAAAAAGGAATCAAATTTACTAACTTTGACATTGGCACTGGCTGTATCATCTCCATCAAGAACGCACTCTGATTACCCATAAAAATAGTGAATGTATCCATGTAATCTTTCATTGCTTCATGCTTTGTAATCTCCACAACATGGGCAACTAATTTATTCTTCTTTTCACATTATTCAATTCCTTACTGCAACCCGTATCGTGTTGAGGTGGCCGGTTTATGCAATCAACTTAAAACTCAGAATCAAGTGAATGCATAATTCTTGTTTCAAATTTCCACAAAACATTAATGAACTGTTCATCTGCAGTCAACATTGGATATACAAAAAGAGATGTCAATTGGCATGCTACTACGTGGCTGCTAGCGCGACTTTGGATTTCTATTAACCACTATTATATTGCCACTAACATACATATTACACAATGTAACCCCGATCTCATTAAAATGTTGACACTAGTTGGAAATTTTTTCAGGTTCGAATCTACAACCATTTAATTCTGCTTTCCCAATCGTTCTCACGTCTCACTACATTCAACATTCCACTGCTTCCACACTCCTATTCACGCAGAAATATTTTCTTCGACCGCTCCTATTATAGGGACATACTATAATAGTTTCCCTTCAGCCTCTACGTTCAACATCCACAGTGTCAGCGTCAGAGATTTATGCAATTTCACAGCCAGGTCTTCACATCGACTCGGTGTAAAATCTTCTGCATGCATTTTGCCTTACGAAATTTCTCCACCTCCACAATGCATCTGGAATTCCTCCCGTCATGCAAAATACCATTCTCCAACATGGGACATCGCACAAGGAAGGGAGAACGCAATGTGGAATTTCTCTGTATTGTTGAAGCTGCTACCAACATTAGCCATCGCACCATAAACATCAACATGTGTTATGACATTCTTCGGCATTGCTAGAAATGCTACCAAGCATGGGGTGTCGTTCCAGAGATTGTGAAATACTATTCTGTGTTACAGCTGTGCAAATGGTTTGTATTTGTCGAGCTTTGGGAGTCACAGCTGCGTTTGTAATTTCACCACTTACCAACGCAATTGCAAAGATGAGATTCCAAAACCCTTCTTTTCCTCGAGCCGCAATGGAGTGAATTCTGTTAGAGATGTGGCACGAATAATTTTGTGTCTATCAACCACGATCAGTGCTAGGTGGATATTTCTCTTGCGTTACGGGCAAAGAAAGTAGATTCGCATGCTGTCAACGCACTCTTCTACAAGAGTGTCAACACTACCGTCAATTTCAGCTTTGGCTTTATGGCATGACCCCAACTTTCCAACATCTGCGTCTAACATCTTCAGCCTCTCCACTCTTGAAAATCACTCCAGCTTAAGGTGTTGTTGTCTTTAGTTTCGACTTCAATGGAAACTCCGTCTTTCACTTGCACAATTATCCCTGCGTTCACACATATACAGCAAATATATATATATATATATATATAGTTGCAGAGGTTAAATTCACTCACTTCTCTCTTATCCATGGTTGCATGGATTAATGTAATCTTTGGGCTCCAATACCAAATGATGCAGGGATTCTGCACAAAATAGATCCTTGCGCACAATAATAGAAGAGTGTGTGTTCCTCTTACAAGAAATCCTCAATTTAATCTTCAATAAAGTCTACTTAGACTCAATTTAAAATACATATGAAGAGAGAGCCAAACAATACATAAAATAATTGCATAAAATACAACCGTAAATTTACAATGCAAACCCTTCCTTGGATGGATATTACAATGATTGGCCTCTCGACTCTCACTTCACATGAACTCTCACACTAATTCTCTCTATCTCTCACTGTATTCCTCACTTTCACAAGCTTCATATTTATACACAATTATGAATTAAATCCAATCCATGATTTGCTACACACAAATCTCAACCAAAATCCAAAATAGATTTATCCCTTATTTGACTCAACTGAGTTCCATTGAAGAAATTCCTGATCCCTAAATTATCTACCTAACTCAACTCCACTCATATTCTCAATTATTAAAAAATATTTACAATAATCTTCACACTCATATTTTTCTTTCTTATTTATTAAAATAAGCATAATAATTTATAAAATAATTAAAAATATATCACCCTCTATTTACTCAATATTTTAATGAAAATCAAACAAAATACTCCTTTATCAAAAATGAATAATTAATAATCTAAACATTGATTAAAATATTTGATTAACATTTTAAAAAAATTGGAAAATAAATAAATTAGAAAATATCATAATAAATTTATAATAAAAAAATTATTTTAAAATAAAAAATTAAAAGTTGAAGTTAATTAAATTGTTGATTGTTACGTGAGTTTTTCATACTTAAAATTCCATGCATTTCGGAATTTCACTTCAAGTTTTATGATTCAATTTAAAACTGAAATGTCTCGAAACATTCTTTAAACTTCCTTTTCAAGTTAGAATGAGTAATTTTAGAGTAATTTATGTAATTTGTATCATTAATTTTTATATTTATATATAATTATAAAATTTTAATTATTTTTATTATTATACTATTAATTTATTATAATATATATAATTTCTAGATCATTTTATATATATACATAATTATAAAATATTAATAATTATTATTTATAATATTTAGGCCGATAGGCTTTCCTCTTTTGAATTAATACAGTTTCTTTTTCGTCAACCAATTCATTTTGATAATGACACATGTCACTAGTAAGACGTGTGCAAAAAAGTAGCAAGTTCACATATTTCTCTAAATTTTTAGGAATTTTCCCTCATAACTCATTTTTTTGAATTACTTGATCATAAAAATCATAAAATATAATAGTTCCAAAAATAAAATAATACTATATCTTTATCATAAAAATCATAAAAGATAACCGTTAAAAAAAACAAAGAAATATACCTTCATCATATATATATATATAAAGTTTAAAAAAAGCATAAGAATATGATAACTTTTTACCAAAAATGACACTGAGTTTCCATTTCTAATTTGGGTAATATGATTTATGCATTATTGGTAATATGCTTTATTTGCTAATGCTTTACTCTTGCCTTGTGCTTTCTTTTATTTGCATGGTAGCTCTTCATATTCGATATATACCATATGTGGAGGATACGACCTTATTCGAAGAAATTCTGCTGGGGAGCATACGTTAAAGAGACTAGGGAGAGTAGGTTATTCAAAGAGATTTCTACTGGGATATAGAAAAACACGCTTATGGAAGCTGCATTTTCACGTTATTCCATGATGAAGACTCTGTTTTTTTGCTTTAGGCCTATTGAGCTTTGGGGGTGCGTAATTTGCATGAATTCATTGGGTATTAAATATGTTTTGCAGAGAATATTTTCTCACATGCCTGCGAAAGAACTAATATGATACAGTAACCCTTTTATTTCGCTGATAATGAGGGATCACTGGGAGAGAAATTAGTGATGAACAAACCCCCTATTCGTCGAAACATTTTGGCTCTGCTTTCTTTGTAATCATTCGTTTCTGAATCCATGTTTTATGTAATCTTTCAGATAAAATAATATTGGATTGAAGATATTGGTGCACACTTGAATGATAAAAACTGTTGTTGGCAGGTGAAGGGGATGGGAGAGCGTAGAAGCGAAGTTGCATTTCCCACTATTGGCTCTGGGCCGCTGTCATGTTATAATAAATGCGAGGGGTGCAATCCATGTATGCCTGTGCAGTGCACCATCACTCCACAACTGCAATGCCCTGGCACTCCAATAGGTGGAGACGATCCAATTGTGTGGAAATGCGAATGCGGGAACAAAATCTATGACCCATCATACTACCAATCCCTTGGTATTTGAGCGCTGATCGCAAAACTGTTCGACTGTCCGCCACCTTTCACAGAAATGAGAGACCATGGAATGTTTCTCCAAGTACAAAAATTTCTGCTTGAATAAAGAAATGAGTTCATACTATTAATGAATTATACGAATGGTCCCACTTGTATTTGCTTAACTGTTTTGTTAGGTTATTTTATTTAATTTAGTTCATGCTATTAATGAATTATACGAATGGTTCCACTAGTATATGCTTAACTATTTTGTTAGGTTATTTTATTTTTCTTTATAGTCTTAAGCTCTAAATAATTTTAATGTGTGCTTTATAAATGGTGATTGTGTGAAACCATTATGAAAATACACTTGCTTTTTTTTGTCAATCAATTCATTTTGGTAATGACACATGTTATTAGTGAGACATGTATGTAAAAAAAAATAGAAAGTTCACATATTTTCTTAAATTTTTAGGAATTTTCCCTCGTAACTTATTTTTTTTAATAGAATTAGAGATCTTTCCAAAAAGATTATTTTTCTTTATAGAAAGTAACCATAAACTTCTAAGTTGCCAAATTTGAACTCACATGTCACTAGTAAGACTTGTGTAAAAAAAAATAGTAAGTTCACATATTTAATTAATATTTAATATATAAAGTAATATTTAAACTATAAAGTAATGAATAAATCTTTAATTCACATATTTATTTTAACCAGATTTACTTCACATTTTTCTATTATATTGTAATTGAATTTCCATGAATCTTTCTCCAAGTTGGGTTTTTTACCATTACACTCTAACTAAATTTCAATTCGTCTTTTGCAAGTTGGGACAATTATATTAGTTGAATCCCACACGTTGTTGCTATATAGCTATGATAAAGCTTATTTTTATTGCAATGTATGATTTATGAAGGAAGCTATACTTAAATATGAATTTGATGTCTTTGCCTAGTGATTTGATTCCTAGATGTCTATTTTCTACCTTTTTGAATTTGAACTTTTAACCTTTTACAAGAAGGCATGCATTCTTAACTATTATAAGTTTAGAACCACTCTATGTATAAATGGATCCTTGAGACATTCAATTTTTGTAAATTAAAATATCATCTCATCTATTAGTTAGATTACTTTAAAATATAATGTAATCAATTTAGTATTTAATATTCCACCATGCGGTTCTAATGACATTGGAGAATGTTTTTGTTAAACAATTCTAATATAATTACATATTATAAACTTAAGAAAAAAATACAAAAAAATTAACTTAAATTTAAGTTATCAATTGCTATTTTCTTGTACAACTTTTTTGATTTAAAAAACCTATCGGCCTCTCTTTGCGCCTTTTGGAGCTTATGTTATGTTTACATACATTTACACCATTACAACTTTGCTGCCATTGATACACAATAATCTAAATACACTAATAGTAGAGCATCCCGATCACAATAAAAACCAAATGGATAAATATATTTGGTACTTTTATCAATTGAAACTCGAGAAGAAACAAAACATATTCACCCATGTATTTAAAGAAAACAGTTCCCAAAAGTAATTAATGGGCGTTCATTAAGAGAATTGATTAATTTCTTACAATATTTGAAAATACATAAACTAAAAAGCTGGAAAATACCCACAACAAAACTTGTAGTAAAAAGATCAGATTTTTTAATGAAAGATCATAATTGAAGTTGAAGAGATTTTTTATTGTTATTTGAGTTTTGTACAATTAAAATTCTATTTGTTTCGGAATTTTATTTCAAATATTTATGACCAATTCGATATTCTTTGAGTTATAAAATTTTGCTTTGAATTTTATTTTTAAATTTTAATAGAAAATGTTTGATTGGTTTGTGAGATTTGTGCATTTGGTTTTTATATTTATATATAATTATATTTTGTTAAGGTTAATATTACATTAATAAAACATACATATATATTAAATGTTTACAAACATTACACCACTTACAATATTATTCTCATATTGAGTTATAAGATATAAAAAGTGCAATAACATAATATAACATAACAAGATATTATAACATATTTTCCATAGTGACTTGGAAAGGACCTCTCATGCAATAATGAAAATTAACTCTCTTCAAACTTAAATACTCAAATTTTGAAAGTAATGGCCAAGTCCCTTGCATGAATTTCAAGTTAAAACCATGCCCTTTATTTGGAAAAAGAAATACTCTTTCTGGTGTACATTGTGCTTGTATTGCATCTTTAATAACAAGTATGGCATCCAAATTGTCATGTTAAAAAAAAAAAAATCTCAATAGTTAATACCAAATGATGGTGATTACAACCATGAAGATCTACCTTAACAATTGACTATGATTACAAGTATGAAGAGCTATTTAATTGGGAATTTTTTGGGGGTTAATACCAAATGATGGCGTGTAACATACACTCAACCACAAATAAAAAAAATTATTTTACTTTACCATAGTGTGAATATAAAATCATACTTTCATATTTGGATGATATTTAAAATGCAAATATTATATAACAAATTGTATAATTATTTATGCCTTGCAACAAATCAAATATTAATTACAAAAATCCATGTATTAAATTAAATATGACAATCTGATTCTTAAGAGAATTCCTACTATGAATTTATTACACCTCCGTAATACTTGTCAACTCGTTTTTAATAGAAAAACAGCTGTAATGTACTGGCTCGTTTATATTTCGATTCCAAATTCGGATTTCCTGCGACAACTATGAGGTATAGATAGAATACGGAGATGACAATGTACCAAATATTGATCTACGCTGTTGATTTACTTTTTTTTTAATCGAGGGTTTAGGCTTAGCCGGAGCCTTGCCTAGGAAACCCTGCCAAGCCCTAGATCTGCTCTTTGGCATTCATCTTCATGTTATTTTTCTCTGTCGATGCTTTGGTTCACCGAGAGTTGCTCCCTTAGTCTTTGGAACCCTGTTGCAGTAGAGATAATGACTGACCAAGAGGTCGCCAAGCCCAACTCAGATATGGAGGTAATTTCCACGTTAAAACCCACTCTGATATCGAAGGTTCATCTAATTCTTTTACATCAAGTTATCGTTCGTATTCACTGTATTATTTTATATTTAGGCCCTAGGCTTGCCTTCATGATTAGATAACTTATTGTTCAAAACTATGAAGTCGAATATTGTTCACTTATCCTGTTAATTTACTTTGTTGAGTAGGATACGGGAAAGGCTGCTTCCACATCTCCTTTGACGCTCTTCTCAAGTAATTTTGAGTTCTGGGTTTATGCTTTTACTTAGGTTTATTTTGTTTTAATCATGAAATTACTTCCAAAAGTACTCATTTTGCATATATGTATGCTTGGCAGGTATGGCCACAAGGTTTTCATGGGAATCTCCTCAGTTTGCTAGGTTCAGCTCCTACTTACTCTACTTAGGATTTATCCAGGTATACTTCGAGGGTTCTTGCCCGAACGGTCTATATGATAAATTACATGTACAAGTCTTGACTTCTGATCTTGAAGGCTTGGAATCCTTTTCTAGATTTACTGTTCCTCGAGGGAACATCATTTTAGCGTGATTTAGGAAATTTTGACTGATTATTCCACTTTGGAAACCCTGTAAAGTTTTTAAAATGGTTTTTAACAATTTAAACCTTGGTTTGATCGTTACAGTTTGCTATAAGGTTTTGGGTTTAACCCAATATATTTATAATCAATGAAATTGATTCAGTTACAATGTTGGTTCCTTCCCACTATTTCTATAGCTTCATTTTTATATGTATAAGTAGAATTCTTGGATTTTTGTCTTGTGTATTTCTTGCTATGTCTATATAGATTGTGGATTCACTGCATTTTATTTATGTGTTATTAATTAAAAAGATAGCAATCCGTTAGTACTTCTCATCATATTATTTTCTGGGTTTGTCTTTCTGACTTCAATGCTGAAGACGAAATATATTTTCTCCACAATTTTCTATTATGTACATTTGAGGAATTCTTCTTACAAGCGTTATTTCGTTAAATCTTAGATTTACGCTACTGTTACTTGTTTTAAAATAATTCTTCTGAATATGTTTCTATATGGGAATAATGTATAATTTTTTTTGTACTTCTGAAATTCTGGATGACCGGACCACCGTTTTCCCACTATCCGAGTATTAGAGTTTTGTACCCGAAAGGCGACTAGGTTTGGGACTGGGATTTTTACCCTAACCCTTACCTGACAGTCTAATGGGTTTTATATTGGAAATTTTTTTTCTTAAAGTCATACAGATTTTAAATGATATTCTGACAGCTTGAATTCATCTAATTCATTACTATTTATTTTCCAAAGAAAAACTCTAACATTTACTATTGGCACAATATAATATATCCAGGAAATTATAAAGGATTTGTACTAGTCTAAATATCTTATTTACAGATTCATTTCTCTATTTTAATACTTAATTCCCGTCTCATAAAATACTGATAAATGTTTTTCCTGAATCCCTCATTCTTCCATAAGAATACCTTAGGAAATATTTACAACATTTAGTTCTTGAAATAATCATTTCTAACAGTAATATGTGAAATCCTTAACAATAATTAATTAAAGTTCAAAATATTTTACTCTACTGCACATTCCATTCTGTTAATATTAATTAAAATATAAATAACATAAACTATTAGATCTACAACTGCTGAATACTTATATGAAATTAAAATGATTTTGTTGTGGTCCTCCCATCCATCAAGTGAGGTAATTACGTCCTCCTTGCCCCCGTGCTCCCAACTGAATGGTGGAATTTCTTTCTGTTGTGACCTCAGGACACCAAGTCCAGTTAGTACCAGAAGTTGGTGGAATTTCTTTCTGTTGTGACCTCAGGACACCAAGTCCAGTTAGTACCAGAAGTTTCAGGAAATTTCTGAGCGTAATTCCACTGGTTTTTACCAGCTCAAGAATCTCTCACTTTTTCCTTTTTCCCACACAGAACCACAGCTCCTCCCTGGGATGAATCCTTTATCCTCAGAGGAGTAGGTAACTGTTTCCAACTGTTCCCAACCTCTTTTCAATTCTTGGAAATATTTACCATCATATTTTCACTTTTCTTATCCAGTTATTTTCCTAACAGTTTTAATATTAAAATTAATAACATTAATTGTCTCAGTTTTTCATTAACAAATAATAAAATTTACTTAACTAGTTAACCAACTAGTTAGCAGTAATTATGGTTGTCACAACTTCCCCCCCTAAAAGTAACACCATCCTCGGTGTTTTCACTCTAGCTCTGAAAAGATCTGTGGGTAAACTTCCCGCATGAAACTTTCATCCTCCCAAGTAGCCTCATCCGGGCTGAAGTGCTTCCATTGCAATTTAACCTGGGTGATAACTCGCTTTTGGAGCATGATTTCCCTTCGGTCAAGTATGCGTTGTGGCTTGACCAGGAATTCTCCGTCCGGATCTACCTGCAGCAATAAACAATTTCTAGTCAATTTCTCACAAAGGAAATCACTTTACAAGTTAGAATTGCATCACTATCCTAACTCTATATGCTGCCAATGAATTACGTGCTTTGAATCATGTACGTAACGCTTCAACAGGGACACATGAAATACATTTTGTACTTGGATATGGCTGGGTAAGGCTAAGCGATAGGCTACATGGCCTACCCTTTCTAAAATTTCAAAGGGTCCACAAAATCTGGCAGCGAATTTGGCACAATAGGCCCACCGCACAGTACTCTTTTTTAGCTTAATCCTCACGTACACATGGTTTCCTACTGCGAACTCTCGATAGGACCTTTTCTTATCTGCATAGATCTTCTGTCAATCTTGTACAACCTTCAGATTTTGTCTTATTTTCTTCACCTCTGCTTCCATTTCAGCAAGCATTTCGAGTCCCTACATTAGTTTTGTCTCAGGGCTGCTCCAATTTATGGGCGTGTGACACTGTCTCCCATACAAGGCCTCGAAAGGACTCATTTTTAGAGATTCCTGATAGCCGTTGTTGTAAGAAAATTCAACAAGGTGCAAGTAATCTTACCATTTAGTTGGTTGTTGCATCACATACATGCGCAGTATGTCTTCCAGTACTTGGTTCACTTGCTCCGTTTGACCGTCGGTCTGGGGGTGATAAGCGGTACTGAAGTTTATCTGTGTTCCCAATCCTGAGAATAAGGTTTTCAAAAATGAAGACATAAATTTGACATCCCGATTTGAAATGACAGTCTTTGGAATTCCATGTAGTCGAAAAATTACCTTCATGAATATGCCGACTATTTGTACAGTCTTGTACGTAGACTGTACAGGTATAAAATGGTCAGATTTACTCAATCTGTCCACCACCACCATTATGGAATCATTTTGTCTTTTTTTTCACGGTAAGCCTGTGATGAAGTCTAGGGATATGACCTCCCACTTCCATTTGGGTATGGGTATGGGCTGCAAAAATCCTGCAGGATGTTGATGCTCTACCTTCACCTACTGACATTCCAGACACTTACTAAGATATTTAGCAATGTTTTTCCGCATACCAGGCTAGAAAAATATCTTTCTAGTTGTGTTCAACATCTTCTGGTATCCTGGATGATCCGCATAATTGTTGCGATGGTATTCATTCATTATCAGCTCTTTTAGATCCATACGGTTAGGCACATATACTTTACCTCTGAAGGTTAAAATTTGATCTTCATTTATTCCATACTCAGATGTGCCTCCATGCTTTAGGATTTCCTCCATTTGTTGCCACAAAAACTGGTACTCGGGACCTTTTTGTGCTTCTTCCTTTACTTGCTCGAAAAATCTACTTTCCAGCTGATTATAATATAGCTGATATATAGCATGTAATTTTCTACTTAGGGCATCAGCTACTCGGTTTTCCTATCCTTTGACATGCTTAATATCCATGTCAAACTCACTTAGGAAGGCATTCCATATTGCCTGTCATGAGTTTAAATTTTCTTACTTGAAGTAACTCGTCAAGCTGCTATGATCTATTTTTAATACAAACTTTTTTCCCAGTAGGTAGTGTCTCCATACCCAGAGCGCATGAACTACTATCGTCAACTCTAAATCATATGCGAAATATCTTTGTTCATGATCCTTCAACTTCCTAGATTCATATGCTACCACTTTTCCTTCCTGAGATAGGATTTCACCAACACCTTCTTTAATTGCATCCGTACATACTTCAAATTCTTTGCTAGGATCAACCACCCTTAACACAGGAGCAATGGTCAAAAGTTGTTTCGTTTTTTCAAAACTGTTTTGACATTCCATGGTCCATTTGAAAACTTTTCCTTTCCTTTTCAAGGAAGTAATAGGAAAAAAAATTCTGGAAAATCCTTCGATAAATCTGTGGTAGTACCCAGCTAGTCCCATAAAGGATCTAATATCTGCCACATTCTAGGGTACTCGCCATTCCATGAATGTTTTAATATTTTTTGGATCAACAACGATCCCCTCATTAGAAATAATGTGTCCTAGATACTGGATTTTTGTTTTGAAGAAATCACACTTGCTGAATTTTGCGT
Source organism: Pinus albicaulis (assembly GCA_034641835.2). Classification (NCBI taxonomy): domain Eukaryota; kingdom Viridiplantae; phylum Streptophyta; class Pinopsida; order Pinales; family Pinaceae; genus Pinus; species Pinus albicaulis. Next base: position 670,819,328 of record CM076581.1, read on the forward strand.
ACAACTGGTGTTTTCTTAGAATTTCTAGCACAATCCTCAAATGCTCCTTATGCTCTTTCTGATTTTTAGAGTAGATCAAAATATCGTCTATAAAAATAAGTACAAAATTATCTAGGAAAGGATGGAAGACCCCATGCATTAACCTCATGAAAGTTGCTAGTGTGTTTATTACCCAAAGGGTAATACCAAAAATTCATAATGACCATATCTTGTACAAAATGTTGTCTTGCAAATGTCTTCCTCCTTGATTCGAATCTGGTGATATCCAAATCTCAGATCTATCTTGGAAAGAATAGTGGCCCCTTTTACTTGATCAAATAGATCATCAATCCTTGGTAAAGGGCATTTGTTTTTTACTGTTAATTTGTTGAGCTGCCTATAATCCATGCACATATGCATGGTCCCATCTTTCTTTTTCATGAACAGAACTGGTGCTCCCCAAGGTGATACACTTCGACGAATATAATCCTTATCCAATAGCTCTTGTAACTGCATCTTCAGCTCTGTTAATTTCTGCACACTCATTCTATAAGGAGCCCTTGACACGGGAGAAGCTCCAGGCATTAACTCTATAGTAAAGAAAATGTCTATTTTTGGTGGTAATCTAGGAATATTTTCTGGAAAAACATCCAGGAATTCTTGCACTACCGGTATACTTTCCATTGTAGGCAATTCCTCCTTAGAATTTGCATATCCTACCTGAATAACATATAATTGGCACCCCTTCCTTGTACATTTATTCATTTGGGATGTTGTTATTGGGTGTAACTGTAATGGTTTTCTGATTCCTTGCATTTCCTTTTGGGTTCCATCGTGAATTCTGTAATAAATAACTTTTTTCTTACAGTCCACTAGAGTCCAATGCTTTTCTAGCCAATCCATGCCTAAAAAAACAACATAGGATCCTAATGGCAGAACATTTAGATCTACTTGTAATTGCTAAGTTGAAATTTCTAATATACAGTTCAGAATTTTAGCAGTCACTTTACGCTTTTCCCCGGTGGCTAGCTGTACTAACCAAGAACTTTTAAATTTCTGTTCTTTCCATTTACACGACTCTACCACCCTGGGACTAACATAGTTCAGACTTACGTCTGGATCTACTAAAATAGAAACAGACTGAGTTAGTATTTTACCTTCCATCTCAGTCATCGTTGGCTGATAATCTGCTTTCCAGTCCTCCAATGTTGCATTAATACGGGGGATGTTTCGCGCTACATCACCCACGGTAGAAGCTTCTTGCAAGTTTTCTACAACGTCATTTCTTGTTGGCTGTGGGCATTTTTTGTAGTAATGCACTTCACCACACCCCCAACATTGTAAAGGTGGCTTGGTCACCTGCCCTTGCTCAGGCTTGTCGGATGCTTCTATAGGATTTTCATCTACTGGCCATCTAGTCCTCTAATGATTTCTGCCAAACTGTTTGCTACTAGGACTTCGTGCAGAATTCTTAAAGTTGCCGCTTTTGGAACCCTTGAAACTCGAATTACTTTTCTATTCTTTCTTTGCCTTCCAATTCTTTCCAACCTCCCCTTTTGACTTGGATTGCTGATAGCACATTCGTGCTTTATGAATAGCTTCATCCATGGTTCGGGGATTTACAAATTCTATCCTCTCCTTCATGATGTTCCTGCTAGATTTCTAAATTCTTTCTCTGTGCATTATTTACACACAACTTGCCGTTAGTTAACCCTTAGGGTCCCAACATATGAACAATGCTTTGATACCACTTGTAACATACACTCAACCACAAATAAAAAAAAATATTTTACTTTACCATAGTGTGAATATAAAATCATACTTTCATACTTGGATGATATTTAAAATGCAAATATTATATAACAAATTGTATAATTATTTACACCCTGCAACAAATCAAATCTTAATTACAAAAAAATCCATGTATTAAATTAAATATAACTATCGGATTCTTAAGAGCATTCCTGCTATGAATTTATTACACCTCCATAATACTTGTCAACTCGTTTTTAATAGAAAAATAGCTGTAACATATTGGCTCATTTATGTTTCGATTCTGAATTCAGATTTCCTATGACAGCTGTGAGGTATACACAGCATATGGAGATCACAATGTACCAAATCTTGATCTACCCCGTTGATTTACTTTTTGGTTAATCAAGGATTTAGGCTTAGGCGAGAGCCTTGCCTAGGCAACCCCGCCAAGACCTAGATCTACTCTTTGGCATTAATATTCCTGTTATTTTTCTCTGTCGATGCTCTGGTTCATCGAGAGTTTCTCCCTTAGTGTTTGGAACCTTGTTGCAGTGGAGATAATGACTGATCAAAAGGCCGCCGAGCCCAACTCAGATCTGGAGGTAATTTCCACATTAAACCCACTTTGTTATCGAAGGTTCATCTAATTCCTTTACATCAATTTATCATTCTTATTCACTGTATTCTTTTATATTTAGGCCCTCGGCTTGCCTTCGTGATTAGATAACTTATTGTTCAAAACTTTGAAGTCGAATACTTTTCGCTTATCCCATTAAATTACTCTGTTGAGCAGGCTATGGGAAAGGTTGCTTCCACATCTCCTTTGATGCTCTTCTTAGGTAATTTTGAGTTATGGGTTTATGCTTTTACTTAGGTTTATTTTGTTTTAATCACAAAATTCCTTCCCAAAGTACTCATTTTGCATATCTATTTGCTTGGAAGGTATGGCCTTAAAGCTTTCGTGGCAATCTCCTCAATTTGCTAGGTTCAGCTCCTACTTACTCTACTAAGGATTTCTCCAGGTATGCTTCGAGGGTTCTTTCCCGAACGGTCTATATGATTAATTAAATGTACAAGTCTTAACTTCTGATCTTGAAGGCTCGAAATCATTTTCTAGATTTACTGTTCCTCAAGGGAACATCATTGTAACGTGATTTAGGAAATTTTGACTAAGTATTCCACTTTGGAAACCCTGTAAAGTTTTTAAAAGGGTTTCTAACGATTTAAATCTTGGTTCAATCGTTACAGTTTGCTATAAGGTTCTAGGTTTAACCCAATATATTTATAATCGACGAAGTTGATTAAGTTACAGTGTTTGTTCCTTCCCACTATGTCTATAGATTTGTTTTTATATGTATAAGCAGAATTCTTGGATTTCTGTCTTGTGTATTTATTTCTATGTCTATATAGACTATGGATTCACTGCATTTTATTTATGCATTATTAATTAAAAAGATATCATTCCATCAATACTTCTCATCATACGTTTTTTTGGGTTTGTCTTTCTAAATTCAATGCTGAAGATGAAATATATTTCCTCCACGGTTTGCTATTATGTATGTTTAAGGAATTATTCTTACAAGATTTATTTGGTTAAATAGCTTTACGCTATTGTTACTTGTTTTAAAATAATTCTTCTGAATATGTTTCTGTATGGGAATACTATATAATTTTTTTTTGTACTTTCGAAATTCCGGATGACCGGACCACCATTTTCCCACTGTCCGAGTATTAGAGTTTTGTACCCGAAAGGCGACTAGGTTTGGGACTGAGATTTTTACCCTAACCCTTACCTGGCAGTCTACTAGGTTTTATATTGGAATTTTTTTTCTTAAAGTCATACATATTTTTAAATGATATTCTGATAGCTTGAATTCATCTAATTCATTACTATTTATTTTCTGAAGAAAAACTCTAACATTTACTATTGGCGCAGTATAATATATCTAGGAAATTATAGAGGATTTGTACCAGTCTAAATTTCTTATTTAAGATTCATTTCTGTATTTTAATACTTAATTCTCATCTCATAAAATACTGATAAATGTTTTTCCTCAATCTCCCATTCTTCCATAACAATACCTTAGGAAATATTTTTACAACATTTAGTTCTTGAAATAGTAATTTCTAACAGTAATATGTGAAATCCTTAACAATAATCAATTAAAGTTCAAAATATTTTACTCTACTGCACATTCCATTCTGTTAACAGTAATTAAAATATAAATAAAATAAACTATAACATACAGAACTGCAAAATACTTATCTGAAATTAAAATGATTTTGCTGTGGTCCTCCCAACCATCAAGTGAGGCAATTACGTCCTCCTTTCCCCCGTGCTCCAAACTGAACAGTACATGGTAACAACAGAATTTATTTCTGCTGTGACCTTAGGACACCTAGTCCAGTCACTACCAAAAGTTTCAAGAAATTCCTGAGTGTAATTCCACTAGTTTTTACTAGCTCAAGAATCTCTCACTCTTTCATTTTTCCCACACAGAACCCCTACTCCTTCCTGGGATCAATCCTTTATCCTTAGAGGAGTAGGTAACTATTTCCAACTGTTCCCAACCTCTTTTCAGTTCTTGGAAACATTTACCATCAGCTTTTTACTTTTCTTATCCAGTTATTTTCATAATAGTTTTATTATTAAAATTAATAACATTAATTGTCTCAATTTTTCATTAACAAATAATAAAATTTACTTAACTAGTTAACCAAATAGTTAGCAGTAATTATGGTTGTCACATGGTGTTGTTTGATTGTCTAACTACTATGAGTGTTTTCTTCGTTAACCAAGTTACTAGTTGTGTCAAATTTTTAAGGGTTAATACCAAATGATGGTGATTACAAGTATGAAGAACTACATTAAAAATTGATTATGATTACAAGTATGAAGAGTTAAAAGTATAAATAAATATCTGATTGGGAAACCCTAATGACATATCTTAAGGGTGTCGTCAATGGATACTTTATCCATATCATTGCAAGTTTTACAATTATGAATTTTTGTCATATTGTTAAGATACATATTTTATTAGCAGATATAATAGCTAAATGAATTAAAGGGTGTTGGTCATTTAAATTTCACATTTGAAAACAATTTATTTGACATTGTTTATTTTACAAATTTTAACTTAGTTTACCAAAAAAATACCAAGACTAATTTACAAATTTACAAATCTAAAATTTGAATATAAAAATTGAAATTTAACAATAATTTAGAAAACAAATTTCAATTTTATTTTCCTTAACAAAATTAGAAAATATACATACATCCAATCATTATCCAACATTACAAAAAAAAAATTTATTTTTTATTTTTTATTTTTATATATCTTGGACACTAGAGTACATCTTCAACATCTACATCATAACAAGTCATTATCCTTATAACACTGAAATGTATCTAAACACATAACTTTTATCAACCTGAGGACAATAACATTACATAATTGATGCAAATACTATAAACTCAACCTCTTGTATGAGAATAAATGAGTTTAAATAAACTCACTATTCTTTTTCCTCAAAATAAATTTAATATGGACATTTATTACATAATCATGTGAAGTGGGACAATAACATTACATAATTGATGCAAATACTATAAACTCAACCTCTTGTATGAGAATAAATGAGTTTAAATAAACTCACTATTCTTTTTCCTCAAAATAAATTTAATATGGACATTTATTACATGATCATGTGAAGTGGAATGGAAAAGTGTCCATATAGAATAACTCTAGAATATATTTATTATTTTAATTATTGAGTATAAGATACTTTTTACAGTGTCACATGACAAAGATTGTCTAATTTATGTTTTTTTCAACATAGAGTTGACAGAAGGTATTTAAAAATATATTAATTAAAAAAAAAAATCAATATTATCTACAAATAAAATATTTCAATGTCTATTTTAAATAAGATAATTTCACATCAACTTTATAGAGATAAATAGATATATAAAGTAATTGAAAGTAAAAAACATTATTGTTTTATTTTTAGTCATTTTGTGTTTTTCAATATGAGGAAGATGTGTAATTCTTTCATTAACTAGTATTTATTTGATTAGAGTCTATAAAAATATTAATAAAAAAATTATATTTCAATGTAGGTCCCACATAGAATATTTGAATGTCCATTTTACTTTAAATAGTTCATTGTCAACTTTATATATCATATTTTGATGATAGGCATTTTCTACTTCGTATTATGGAGGAGATGGGTAATTCATTTAATTCTTGATATGGAGTTAAAAAATGACATTTAAAACAAATTAATAATAGGAAATGGAAAAAAATTCAACATGGACCATAAACAAAATATTTCAAAATGGCTCAAATAGACATAGAAAGAGAGAAGGGGGAAATTAAGATATTCCAAGGAAATCATTAACCCTAATCGAAACTATTAAAAATATCTCTCTATATTGACAAATGCAAAAAAAAAAAAAAAATCATTTTTAAAATAAGAACAAATTCTCATGAGCTTTATAATTAAAATTGGCATTAGTGAGATGAAAAAATCTACCACCTTTATTAAAAAGGATAAAGATGAAAAACACTCTGTTAGAACCTCCAATATATACCCATATCAAAGGACAAAGGATAAAGAATAGTCATGTCTTATCTTCTGTTGTGCGTGTGTGTGTTACTTCCATTCTCACTGTGTAGTAAACAAATAGCATATTAAGAACTAGTGTATATTTATCATAAACTCCATATCCATGTGTACTCATAGGGAATAAAATTTAAAGAAATATTTGCATTTCCATGGATTTGGTCTTAGGAGGTTAAACGATTTCAATGGTATGTTGTTACTATGATTTACTTGTAAATCCTTCAATTCTTAGCATGAATTTAATATATGATGTATTTAAAATCATCATAGATACATTTTAGCTCTTAATCAATCTTGCCAATAAAAATAAGTCCTTGAAAGTAAAATAATTTCTAGATTGAAAACAAATTAAGAAATGTTTAAACTAAATAAATTTGATCTCTCTTAATAAATAATAAATTTAAAGTTAATATAAATCTAACTTAAATTATCTAAAAAAATGATTAAATTCTAAAATAAATAATGTGTAATTATATTTATTTTTAAATAATAATCTTAAAAAAAACTAAATGCTTTAAATGAATATAATTAATAAAAATAATAATTTTCAAAAAATAAAAAATAACTATTAAAACATTACTTTAAAAACAACATAAAAAAAATATACATATACAACATAAAAGATATACACACCATTATATTTTCTTATTATGTATTTTCAATGCAACGCCCTTAAATAAAAAATAATAATTATAAAACACATTCCATATGCTTATCACTATAATTTGTTCCTTCCCAATAAAAGAACACAAAAACATACATATCCCTATAATTTTTTCCTCCTTCCAAATAGAAAAACAATATTTGTTATTTTTCTTTTAACATTTTGAATTTAAAAATATTAATATTAATATGTAAATATAAAACTATATTTTTTTATAATATTTTTAATATTTTCATTTATTTAATAAAATAATGTTAAAGTTTATCAAAACTTTATAAGAATTATACTTTATTTTTAGAAAAAAAACTTCAATAGATAACATAAAAGAAATGCAAAAACTTTGGTAAAGATTGAAAGCCTATTTTGTTATAATGTTTACCAAACACACGCTCTACCATATTATTTCATCTCCCAATAACAACTCATATAAAAAGATAATATAAAATACTACAAATTGCATATTTCATCCTATTTCATGCTGCCAATAACAACTCGCAACTGTTACTAACTTGCACTTTGAATTCTAGAATGCCACAAAAGAACCAAAAACTTATTCTCAATAAAATGCGTACTTGATATTCCCTTATAAGTCAATGCAATAACATATGGCTAATTTGCCTTTACAAATTATAGATGCGATTAAACTTTGACACATCTATTTATTAAAAATATAAATATAGCGAAGATGACAATCCAAAGGGTGATAAAAGAGCCATCGTTCCACGTTTCCTCTTACACGGATTACAGCAGTATAAATCCTGTACCATATCAACTGAAAGCCTGTGTGAACCGCATTTATTTAATTATTAACGATAGTTGCATCAGTTGAGCCACGCATTTATTAATTATCTATTTAATTATGAACGATACTTGCATCAGTTGAGCCACACATTTATTAATTATTAAGATAGTTGTATCAGTTTAGGGAGGGCCGTAGCAGCAAAGGTTCCCGTCTTTGCAATGATAAAAGCCTTCTTCGTAGACTGGGCACTCCGCACAGCTATGAACAGAGCTACAAAGCGGATCAAAATCCTTCCTACTTCCAAAAGTAGCACCGCATCCTGTAATGTCATCCTCACACATAATAAATGATAAAACTATTTGAATAGTGAAATTTGGATTGATGAAATAAACAAGAGAAACGAAACAGTGTTTAATATATATTTCAATAGTTTTCGATATAGTAGAGAATGAGATAATATTTTTTTTTAAATCTCAAGGACTATGAACCACAGTTGTGAATTTGAAAAGTTGAACAAAAACATTCATGAAATGAATCCAGAAAACTACAGTTGTGACTTTGAAATGTTCATAAAAACATTCATAAATGTAATGAATACGGAAAACTATTTGGAACAATAATTCCATAATTTTCAATATAGTAAAATATAGTAAAAGATGAGTGGTATATTACCTACTGCACTTAGAAACGTTAGAGCAACGACGATCCAAACAATAGCCAAGAAAGCGACCTTAACAACCTGTTTTGCCATGCCTGCAGATGGAAAGTTTCTATATGTATTTTGGACGTAGCAAAGGGTTTGTATTTATATATAAAGTATGGATGTGACCCGGGAAGAAGCGGAGTATTTTGTGATAGTTAACATTGCCGTTGCAACCGAGCGTGGGATTTTCCTGCAAAATCAATCCCTATTCCGCTGGAACCACAAAGTGTTATTGCAGAGCTGCACGATCTGATCTAATCCAGTTAAATGCGCTGCAAGTTGGATACTTTAATTTGGACACTTCTTCATTGTTATCCAAATCTCCTTCCTCTTAATGTGCATTTTGAATAATTTAATGGAGGGGGAGTTGAATCTTTTTCACTATTTGATAGTTAAAAATTCATGTTTTTATGACAACCTCGTTTTTCTCCTGGAATCAAGTTTAGCGAGAATTTCTCTTCCTTTTCGGCTCCTGGGCTCTCTAGAGACTAGAGTGCGCTTGTAAGAATTTCCTGTTTTAGGTGAGGGAACGGATTTTGTTTCTCTTCTATTGAACACATTTCGTTGTTTCTATTTCATTGAAGACTCTGTGTCGGTTCATCCTTTCTCTTTCTATCAATTCAATCATTCATTAATATAGTTTTTTCCTTCTCACGACTTTTAATGCTTTGTTATAATTTTGTCTCGTGCTTAGTCCTCCCTTTCTTATTGATCATACCCTAATTTCTTTTAAACTAACCCTCTATTCTTCCTATTTTATTATTTACTTATTTTTAGTTTTTAATTTATTATTTAAGTGTTTTTAATTTTAATTTAAAATTTATTATTTATTTTCAATTGCGAATTTAAAAATTATTATTTATTTATTCTTAAGTTTTAATTTATTTATTTTTTCTCAATCAATCATTTCATTTATAGAAAATAGATTAAACTTGGAATTTTCAATTCTAATTATTGGATAGCACACCTTCAATTACTCTAATCATATTAATTAAATTTAGAATTTTCAATTCTAATTATTGGATTGCACACTCTAAAATACCCTAATCATATTAATAGTTTCATGGGTTTTGCTCCTGACACACCACCTTCTTATTTTTAAATTTAAATTTCTCTATTTTCACAAGGGCAAGTGTCTATCTATTAGCTCATATACAATCTCTAGCTAGTTCCATCCTTCCTCTAGTTCCCCACACTCATAATTGGAAATTCTCATTGCAGTTGCATATTGTCTAAATCTCACTAATAATTATGGTCATTACTAGTTAATCAAATTATAAATGTAATTTTTTTTTTTCTCTTTTCCTCGCATATATATAATCATATTTATAACTTATTATAAGTGCATATTATCTAAGTCTCACTAATACTTATGGCCATTACTTGTTAACCAACTTATGAAATGTAACTTTCTTTTCACTTTTCCTCCATCTATATAATAATATTTGTAACTTTCGTATCTCTTTTCTGAGCATCTATATAATCTTCCTCGAGATGAGCGGAGTGTCCAACTCAAAGGTTGCACACAATCCTCTTACCACATACATATTCAAGATATCGAAAAATAACATTACTAAGTTCATTTCTTCTTGAGTTAATTTTTTTTTTATTATGTTTACAAAGAGTGATTTGAGGTTGTCTTTTTTTTCTCTTCCCTTTTCAATATTTTCTAGTTTTTTTTTTTTTTTTTAACATAAGTTTTTAGTTAAGTAGCTATAAAAATTACTGTATATAAAATGGAAATTGGTCATAATCCAAATATTACATATTTATTTTTTAGACTAATGTTTATTTTTCCAAGTAGATTTTTCTCAAATGAAATTCAACACACACACACATATATGTTTTCTTGTGATTCATTTATTTTTAAAAATCTATTAAGATATTTGTTAATTGTCTAATTGTACTTTTTTTTTGTAAGCCAATATCTCTTTCTAGCAACATGTTTAGTAGCCCAATGAAATTTGAACCCATACCTTCTTACTAACAAAATCATTTTTCAACAAATTATGCTACTTAGACTCAACACATAATTATACTTTTCACCTTCAAATTAATATTTTATTTTTTCAAAAATATCTCCCTCGCATTGAAATTCAACATAAATCAAAACATTATCACATAAGTCAACTCAGCTTCACCTTTTTCATTCCATTGAGTCATTGATTTTAGATCACTTTTCCAAAACTTCCTGATTTAACAATACACTATGGATTTCCAAATCAAAATGTTATATATGAACAACATTCTTTTCCCTTGAAACAAAGAAAAGGAATGCACAACTAAAGTATCCATGTATCAAACCTTTTAACCCATTTAGATGCAAACCTAGAGATTCAAGATCTATAGACGATGGCGAGAACCATATCCCAGAAGGAAAATAAATGGGCTTTCCTTCAAAGGGAGAAGGCCCATCTTATGTTTTGAATCGAAACAAGACCCTTATTTTAGATCCACTAACAAGGATACTTCACGTTGCTTATGATGAATATGTAGATGTTTTAAATACTAGCCAACTCTTCTAAAGGGTAAACACATATCTCACTTCAACTCAATATTAAAAATCACATAAAAAATCACATAAAATTGACAAATACATATTTCAAATAGAAATTTAGATATTGTTTCACTCAATTGTGTTAATAATACAATTTATAGGTAGATTTCTTTTAACATATCAATCTACATATAATAAAAATAAATAGGTAGCCTTGATAGGTAATCTAGTTTCAATCTTCATAATTGTTGTACTCATTTCAATATATCCTATGTAACAAACACAAAAAGAAAATAAAAAATTATTATTATTAAAGCACGAGTTTCATTTTCATTATTGATGGTTTTTTAGGTAAAAACACGGTATTTTTGCTTCTAGTAATTGTTAGGTATCAGGATTTATTTTTATGAGTTAGAGTCATCATCATGTTTATAAGACCATTCTAGGAAAAAATATATTTGTAAAAAGAATTATTTTTGAGTTTAGAAAATCTTGGAAGCTCCAAAGTACAAGTCGGCCCTAGGAACATTAATTCAACCTAAAGGAGGGAATTCAATCGCTTGAGAAGGTTATATAAAGAAGCAATTCAACCTCATTTGGGGTCACTCACTCACACAAGTTCGCTCTATCAAGAAAGGTTTTGATCTGAAGCTGGGAGAAGTAGAAAAGAAGAGCTAAGGTCTTGGAGAAGGAATAAAGGAGAAATATATTATTTCTGGGCTCTATCACTCTCACATATGTGAAGATCTAGGGTTTCTGGTGTTGCATAAGGAGCCCGAAATTGCAGGTCCTAGTTGCAGCAGGACGAAGTGCAGAATCTTGTAGATGGAAGGGAGGAAACCCTATATTGACCTAGTTGACCTTGGGAGAGATATCTTATTCTAGGAAGGTCTAAGGAGGAGGCTAGATTAATTGTTCTAGAGAAGCTGCAAGGAGGAGACTGTAGGGTCAAAGTTGCTAAAGGAGTTGCAGTACTGAAGCTGGTAGGTTGAAGTTGCAATTTGAAGTTGGTTGATGTAGAATGAGAGAAGGACATGTTAGAGTGTTGACTTGGTACTTGGAGGTGGAATTGTTCTAGGGTTTGGGTCTTTGTATCTCATTTGAAGCAGATTCTAGGAAGATAAGAGTTTCTGGGTTTTCCATTTGGAGGGGTTTTTCCCTGGGTGAGAGCCTAATATCGGTGTCCTATATTGTTGCATTTTATGATCTTGATATTTTTTTGATTAAATATATAACTAAAATAACACAAAAGAGCTAATAAGTGTGACAAGAAAATATTAAAGTTAAGGAAAATAAGATTAATAACTACCACTATTGATTTTCCACACACACACACACACACACACACACACACATATATTTCACATCCATATATATAAAAACATCCTTATTTTTACTTTTATTAAAATATTTATTGTATATATGATTACATATATATGCACTTGGCGCTCCCTCACTCTATGCATTAGAAAATTAAATTTTTGTAAGTATTTTTATTAATTAAATTTAAATATGAAGTTCTAAAATATAATGGTTACAAATATGAACCTTATTTTAATTTTCTATGGAAATTTTAATCTAAATAATATTATTAAGAATTAGAGTCTGAATCTACTAATTGACTATAAAAATTAAATCTTTAGAAGTGTAAACTTTTCTTCAAGTTTTACATTCAAAAAGAGGTTTTCATTTCGAGAGATTTAATCCCTCGTAAACAGATACAAAACAAAGATGAATTTATATTGATTTTAGTAAGAATATAAATATATATATAATTAATAATAATATATATTTTTATTTTTCTTAGATATTAATGGTATTAAAAAGATAATCTATATTAAATTATAAATTATACTCTTATTAAATTATAAAATATACTCATATATTGATTTTTATATATCCGTGGTCATGTATTAATATCCCAATTATTAATATCCACATTAAGATCCTAACATAACCATCACTACCACCTCCAAAATAATATCTTCAATATTTCAAATTATGAAAATATACTCTTTATTTAGGAAATTTTCCACGTGTATAAAAATCGTCACATCTAACCCAGTGATTTTTTTTTTGGTGAAGTTGATATCGTGTGTCATATAGGTTCCACAAATAAAGGTTGTCTTAGCTGCTTTATTCATTCTGAGTTTGCTGCTTTATTCATTCTGAGTTTGTAGAATATATGTGGTTCTAGCACCTGATGCATGGGTTTGCTCTATGATACTAATTCATTGGTACGTATATAATGCATTTGATGATTGTATTCAACATATAATATAAGGATATGTTTTACACTGTTTATATTTTTCATGTGATACTTAGATCCACTCTATGGTGAGGATACTTAATTCTATAATGCATTGATCTTCTCCTTTTTGCATACGTTTTAAAGATTTAGCCGTCTTTTTTTTATGAATATGGATTTGACTTATTTTGAAAATAGCTACAAATTGTACTTTGGGAATGTATTTTGGTGATCTAGTGTTGGTAGTGCTACACGTGGTCTGGTAGCTTTATATTATTTTGAATGCCTGATTCTTTATGTTATGTTGCATATTTCTTTCTTTAGGTTATGTTGAATATATCTTTCAAGTTTGCGGGAGTGAAATTGATCACTGAGGGTTGATATCAAGGTGTTGCAAGCTTTTGTCACTGTGGAAACACACTCATTTCCTAATCATAAAATATTACAACCAATAAGGGAAGGGTTGTGCATCGAATGCTAGTGAATACTTTAGGTTTTTTATTGCATTAATTAGACTAATAAGCATGTTCACTAAGGGAAGCCAAAGTGAATTGTAACCTTGCAGGTAGTGTTTGATGTTTGAATATGAGAAATTATTTGAAAGGGCTATGATGTGTGAAGGTTCTATAATAGGTATCTATTTGAGTATAGTTCCTCTAGAGTATTCTTTATTTCTCGCTGAAGAAAAGAGTTAGAGACAACTTATACAAATCTTGTCATCATTACAGAAGCAATATATTCTTGAGTTTATTTCCAGTGATCAAACCTATTATACATGAAAATGAAGATAAGGTTCACATTACAGTAACAAGACAATTGAACCATAAATTCCTATACATGTTTCTAAGCTTACACTCTCAGATCGAAAAATTTATGTTCTAAATTTAACGCCAATAAATTCACCCAAAACATACAATATATATACTCTATAGGAGGAAGATCTAATTCGATTTAGGTTGAGGTTCCATGTGCATGTACTCATTTAAATACAAAATAATTTTCCCTAGTTGGAAAGTAAGTCAAAATCAGACTGACACAAAATTAGTAAAATCTAAAACAATGGGGTGAACTAGAAGTAAGTGGACTTATAAATAAGTTAGATCTATTTAATAACTCTCACATGCAAAATATTAACCGGTTAAACTCCAAAACTTAACTAAAAGTATACTAACAAGGGGTAGTTAGGTAAAATCACATAGAGGAATTACATACTCACTCTAGGAAGGCCTATGCATGAGGTAGTATGAATTAATGGAGTGGAATTATCCATGTCATCCTCCAACCAATGCCTAGCCAACACCAAATGTGCTCCTAGGTGACACCCCTTACTAATAATAGAAAACCCAAAAAATAAAAAAAAATGTGTCAAATGATAGGGAATGTCTAGTAGTGAATGAAAAAAGGTCACATGTGACCCTAATAATGTATGGAATATGGCCTAATGATGACTATATTATAGGTCTTGATGAGGTCCTAGTGAACTTATACCGAGTGCAATGTACCCCAATAACAAGATTAAGGTACCACAAGGGGGATCATTGTCGAAGTTTACAAATCACTACATCAATGCATACATGGGATATGTAATTATTTTTAATGCGTATAGATTTTTTATAATGGTATATACATTAGGGGTAAGTGGCTTTAAAACATGACAATATAATCTCTTTATTATCAATCAAAAGTTTTGGCATAAAATGGTAATGTGTCATAAGTGACTATCAATAATTAGAAATGGAGTTGCCACTAAGAAATTAAACATTTAAAATAAACATATGAATTTTTTTAAAAATATGAGTAAGTTTTCTAAAGATGATTTAATAAGTGGACAAACTCAAGATTTTTAAATCAAAATTATTTTTCAAATCTAATATGAAATTTATTAGAATTTATAGTTCCACTTGACTAATGTGAACATTACCCACAAAATTTTTTCCTTAAAGATTATAGTCCATTTTAACAAGACCAACATCATCAAAATTTCAAATTATGAAAAGATCAAAGTGGTATTCATATTTATTAGAAAAGATAAAGTCACTAACCAGGTTGTATTTTTCCTCTTATCATTAACTCCATTTTTTAAGTCCATGAATGGACATGTTTTGGACATTTTCTACTAAGTGGCCCTCCCCTATGTACAGAATAGAGAGTAAGGAGTTGGGCTTCATGTTAATCAAACCTAGTAAAAATATCTATCATCAGGGTTCATGCTAATCAAATCTAGTAAAAATATCTATCATCAAGTCACATGACCTTACATAACAAATGAAAAAAGAGATAGTAAAATAGGAAACCTTATCCAAATAATTTTTATCAATATATTATTATTATTATTAAGTTATGAGAAAAAATAAGATGAATTTTCATCCATGTCACTTTAATCAATACGCCACGTCATATTTTTTTTTTTTTTTTGTTCAAATTTCCCTTAATTGAATAAGGCATTACATAGAAGAGAATTTTGTGCTATGAGTCTTAGTATCTTGAGATAACATCTACTTTGCCTACTTTGTACATCAGATAGACCAAAAATAATAAAAAAAGGCCCTCCAAAATTTTCAGCTATCCTCAAGTGTTCAAAAGCATAAGGGCTTAGTGTGGCCAGTTATCATAACAAAAAAAAGCCTGTCATTTCCTAAAAGACAAAAATACTATTTTATAACCGTGCTTGACTTGTAAATCCGAAGGAGACCACAAATTACCCAGACCAGGAGTCTCTTAGAGTCATATAATGCATCTTGACTGGAGCCATAAGTTGTGTGCCATCTGCTTGCAACTAGCTAACACCATGATTTCCGTTCTACACGGGCCAATTGACCATAATTTTGGAGGAAGTGTGTTGCACCCAAAGACCAAGGGTTTGGTAGGCAGCTACTTGTGACCCCGTTTCTAGCTGTTTGAACCAAAAAACGCCTCCTCAAGCTCGTATCTCTCGAACTCCTAGACTGAACGGTTGAGGGATTTTTCATTTGCCATGTGATAAATTGGAGAACCCATATGAACTGACCTATGTACCAAATATTCCAGACCTGACCACTACGAACACTGGCCTGAGACCAATCGACAAATGGAGAAGAGACAAAAGATTCGTTGGGAGAGCTGAGCCATTACCTGTAATCGAGTTGACCACCTGTGGCCCCAAAGATACCATACAATTGCAGCCAACGTTATGAGGGCCCAACTTTAAAAATAGAGAAACACCAATCTGCCAACGTCCCGTGAACTGTGTTGGGCCAACCATCGGGTGCATTACGACTTTTATAACTAACATCATGCCGATCATAATTGTGGGATGGAATAACTACTAACCAGGAACTTAGGCAGGTCCAAAAAAGAGTGCCACCACCCCATTATACTCTCCTTGGACATGCACGCAAAAGGCCACACCACGATATGATTACTTGTAATTAATATCCAGCAAACTTGCCATAGGGAGGTTTATTTCCACCTGAACCATGTAAGATTACCCCTAGTGAAAATATATTACAAAGCTTCTGTGTATGGTCGAGAGCATTAATGAGGCCATGTGGTCGTATGGACCAAGCCGCCCCATCATAACTATGATGTGTTTAGCAGAATTGACACTCGTCGTGCGGTAAAATTAGGTCTCTTCTTAAACGAACTTATACTTTTTTTTCGAAAGGTGGCACATTATGTCATAACTCACTTATCAACCAATAATGAGGATAAGCATTATTGGATATGATACGTCAATGTGAGCTTACTCAACATAGGTTTTTTTAGAAAAGACATTTAATCTTGAATGATCAATTAAA
The DNA here is from genome assembly GCA_034641835.2 of Pinus albicaulis. NCBI lineage: Eukaryota > Viridiplantae > Streptophyta > Pinopsida > Pinales > Pinaceae > Pinus > Pinus albicaulis. The sequence continues at coordinate 670,836,318 of CM076581.1, forward strand.
TCAGTATTCTGTAAGGAGGTAGAATTTCACTTCTTTCAGATGCTTCTATATTTTCGTCATTAACTATTTACTTACATTCTAGAAAAATGATCTCTTATCCGATAAACAGAAATTTTAAGTTTTACTATAGAATAATAAAAAGAATTTCAAACTAAATAGTATCTGCAAAAAGCACAATTTCGCCAAGTCAACCTCTAGTGATTTCATGTACTTTATCATATCGTCCAATTTCAATATCATATACAAGAGAATATACTATCCCTAGTTGTAATTTAGCATCTTACCCAAAAAGATAAACCAACTTCATACTTTTATAATGGTAAAAGAAATAAATTATAACTATAACATGGTTTTTTAATTGACATAAAAAGTGAAAAAAATATATGGAAATGTTAAATCTACATTTCATGCACCCTCTTATGGTAAATCTTGATGCTACATAAGTTGCCTTAGAATATGCATATGGAATTTTTTATTTCTTTTAATGAAAATGTTACCAAAAGTACATTAATATATAAGTTTATTATTATTATTATCGATTAATGTTGTATTGGCTAAAGGTCAAGTTTGAATCATATGTTATCATTAGATTGTAGACTTCCTTGTTATGATTATGATCATTGTGCAAGAGTATTGCAATAATAAAGTCAATATTCTTTGTTGTTTTGTTGATTTTAGAAAATATTTTGACACATACCCTAGGAAAAATCTTTGGAATAGGTTAGAAAAGCTAAAATTTCCTTATGAGTTGAGCACTAAAGTAGTAAGGTTGTCTGAGAATACAGTTTAGGAACATTGAGGGCTAGTTGGAAAAGTAGATTTGTCCCTTGTTTCCCACCTTCTACGACATATGCATTAACACGTTATAAGATTGTCTATAAGATGTACGTTGTTACATCAACACAACTCACCTAGTATAGTCATTAATTTCTTCTTGATGCCAGCTATTGTTCTTATGGCGAGGCATTTCTATGACCTTAGTATGTAACTAAGAATCCTCAAGGAATTCCTCTCTAGTATAGGTATGATTATGAACACTGAAAAAATGAAGTTAATGATAATTAAATTTAAAAATATCACTTATGATGCCTTTTTAATGAAAACAATAGCTTCAAGAAAGTGTCTTCATAAAAATATATTGGATTTGATATTCATCACAAGCTCAATTGGAACTATAGTGTCTAGAAAATGACAAATGGAGGGTGGAAAGCTTCCTATGGGATTGTAACAATCATAATTAAGTGGACCTTTGGTGATGGGATTATTAAAAAATCCTCCTTGAGACTCTTGTCACTCTTGTTATCTTATATGACTGTGAAGTTTGGGGATGCAATATCTTATGAGAATTATGGAGAAAGATAAAGCATATCCAAAATAATTTTATAACTTATAGTTTCAAATATAAAGATAATACACCTTATTTTATCCTACTCATTGAGGCGAGTATTTCCCCCCATTAACAGCAAAACTATGATTAGGTACTTAATGTACAAGAATAAGATAAATGACATGAATAATAAGAGGATCCTCAAAATTTCTTAAAACTCTAGACAAATCCACTGGTCATGCAAGCAAGTATGGAATAAATATGCCAATATTTGGCCAAATAATTGGGGAATACAGGAAGAATTCATTTTGCAAAGTACTCATAATGTTTAAAATGTTATTACATCTAAATTTAAGGAGAATCAATGGTGATATAAATAATTAAAGCATAAAATAAAATTAAGATACTATTAAGAGGTAGGTAGTCAACCTTAATCTAGAATATGGAAAGTATCTCTCTATTTTGAAAGACATACAAAAGAAAATGAACATTGCTAAAATAAGAACAAAATCTCATGAGTTGCACAGTGAAACTACACATTGCATGATATTGAAAAAGTGTGGGATGGAAGAGTCTCTCATCTATGTGACATTACGAGAGTTAAAGATAAAAATAATTTTCTATTAGATCATCCTACATATACCCAAATTAGTTCCCATCTCTTAATGTTTTTTTAGCATAAAAATAACATTTTAAAGAAATCTTATGATCTCTCACCTTTCTGAAGGTCCAATAGACCAATAATGGTTTCGATGGAGTTTAACCCAAATCATAATAAATAAGATCAATTTATATAACAACTATGACTGTAATTGAATGATTGGCTTGACTAACTAACCATATTCATTATTTTCTACGAATAATATTTTTATTTTGAGTTAAAATTTAACTATTAATTTGTAATGAGGATAATTATTATGAATGATTCTAAATATAAATTAAATTATTCTTATTAAAATATTATACTGATTTTTTTTGTAATTTATATTCTTTTATCGAAAATAAAATTTACATGAAGTACCTAGTTATGATAATTATCGGTCTACCACTAGGGAAACTAGACCACTGACAAAACAACTGACCATATATCTAATATTTATCAAAGAAGGTGCTTGAGTGAAAAAACACAATTTTGCAATGTAACTAACAATATTTTCCATGGTAGTTACTTAAACTATAGATATAAACACCTAGACAACTAGCATCAACAAAACTAAAGTTTGGATAGTTATGAATATAAACCTTCTTATCAATTGTAAACCATGGAAACATATCCAAGAACATAAATATAAGTATTAAGAGGTGAAGGAAGTAACCATGTCAATAGGGATTTTCTCTAGATATTTGACACTGTTTGGACCTAACAAGTTGTGGCGACAAGCTTCCAACCTAGCTACAACATCCCTCAGGCCAACTTTTTCCTTCCCAATCTCATCTAGATTCAACAAGATTTCATTCTTAGAATCTTGATTTTCTAATAGAATCTTATCCAACATGGATGTCATCCTCCAATAAAACTATATGGCTATAAACTAATCAATTTTCCTACCTCGAGTGTGCCGAAGGTCAAGAAACCATTGATTAAATTCCTCCAAGAATTCATGATCCTACATGCATTCACATTCACACACCACATTTTCTTTCAAGTTGTGGAAATTATTTCTTGATTTATAGGGAAGAATGGTCTCTGAATTGATGGGTGGACATGATCATGTGCAACCTAGCTTGAGCACCCCCCTTAATCCCACAATCACTCATGCTTTGGCTACCATGGGAACGTTGTTGAACCATCATTGTGAGCCATCAAAAATTGGGGATAATCATTGACCCAACACTCAATTATACCAACCATCACATACCATGTTCCTCACACAAGAATCCTAAAAAAAGGATCAATGGTGACACTCTACTAAAAACATAGATAGACCAACAAGAATATAGTGAAATGCCAGGGAAAATTCCCATCCACCTTCCTAGTTTATCATTGTGAATTTGGAAGTATGCATGTAGAACCATTAAAAATTCTTTTAACCTCAATTTTTTCACTACAACCCAACTAAAATCAAGCCACCGTGTGTGAAGGGATCCCCTTATACAAAGTGTTGGGTGCATTAACCACTAAGCCTAGAAACTCATAAACATTGGGCGTAATCCACGTTTATGGCTGAGGGGCATGTCACCGCTACTCATGGATAAAGGTGAAAACTCATCTTGTAGCATCCATCCTCACTACATCCGGGGGATTGGAATCTTGGATGGCCATAGCCTAACATTTTTCCTTGTGGCTTGATAAAGAAAATTCTTGCAAATCATAGTTGAAGTATTCAAAGGAATAGGGGTGACATGGGGACTTCATTGGATGGAAAAAATATTGGCATGTTTGTTCATATAGGGGGTTTAAAAATGAGCATATATATATCTATATCTATATATATATATATATATATATATATATATATATATATATATATTATATATATATATATATTGGATAGATTTTTTTTTTCGTAAGCTTGGTAGGACCTTCTTCATTCATTCATTTTAAAATCAAGTTACATCCATAAAAAATGTTTGGTGGCCTCAACCTACCCAGTGGGAAACCAGGTTTGTTAGCCACCGAAACACATTGTAAGCCATCCAAAATATGAAAATTATAAGTCTGTCTAGTAAGGCCTTATAGGCCCGAATATCTATCCACTAGTTTCTATATAGAGAACTACATAATTGAGTATTGACCGACATATATAACAATAGAGTAAACGAAAAAAATAACCATAGGTAAACTCAAAAAACATCTAATAATCTGAGGATTCCACAAAATCTACGTACTTTGCATTGGAACCATGAAGTTTTGACTAAGGGAGATATGATATATGTTTCTCAATGCATTCGAGGCATCTGTTCTACTGCTGAATCTGGACTTGGATAAGCTAGAACTCCTTTTGAATTTCCTGGAAACTGGGATCAGGTTTCCAAACATTAATATGCGGGGTGATAATATATTTGGCCACCAGAATTTTCATTATCCAATGTAGGTGAAATTTTTGTTTATACTGGGTGGCACAACCATGAGTATGCCCTGAATCTAGAACAAGACCACACCAATCTTCCATCCAAACTTTTGGTGTTACTCGTTGATTAAGCTCTCCCTCCCATGAAGAAATATTTTTCTTTACATCTGCTGGATTTCCTGCATTATAGGTCTGAGCTGCATCTTGGAGGATCTTGGAATCTGTACGATGACCACTCCTCTTTGGGGGTCACACAGAGGATGACGCTCTGCTATAATTTTTACCTGGTCTACGTCCATGACTCAAGCCATCACTTCTGGACGAGCTTGCACCTCAAGCCCTAAAAGTTCACTTGCTGTCAGAGAGACCAATAATGAACCAACGCTGATAACCAGTCACAAACCAATACTCTTTGTTTTCATGTAGTCACAAGATAAAAAAATATTAGGAGGACTTGCTACATTTATAGTAAAAAGGAGAAAAAGACAAACTAAGTCAAGCTTGACCCTAAGAACCAAAAACAAAGTCGAGGGAGGTAGTTTGCATTGCTAATCGTATCCCCTGTAAGGAACCTTTTGTTCATAAGGGCCACATGACCAAAATTTTCTGAGATTGTATAAACTCGTTACAATGATTACATAGAGAATCACCACTCCAAGCCGAGGTCTCATACAAACCCCACCATAAATATTATAAAGAAAAATAGAGAATTGACATACACAACCTTGAGAAGAATTAACAATAAAGAAAAAGGACTACCCTTATCAAGCTTCCATACTATATTCCTACCCCATCGACACTGGACATGGATAACCATTCCCATGTTGGAAAGGAAAATACCATAGACAACATAAACTAGAATAGAAACAACACACTTTATGAAGAATTCAACATTCTAAAAAATTGCGTATGGTCGTCCTGTAGAGCTATCCGTTCCTTTCCAACCCACATCCTATCTACTAACCAAGAAATAGCAAGCATGTAGCAGACAAGGATGAATTTTAAGGAAATATACATATACCCATCGACATTTTCCATGAACCAAGACGACGCGAATGTGGCATGAGAAAAGTTTCTCCATCTCGTGCCCCCCGACCCAGCTCAGTAATTCCAACGACACTGGAATTTCTAGAGAAAACAACACATAACCAAAATATCTATAGGTAGAGTTCACTCCCACAAAACCGCCTGGGTGAAATGCCACTTGCTTCATTCAAGATCACCATAAAATTCCCATGTTCCTATTGCCTTAACTTACCTCATTTCTAACACATGCAACTTGAGTGGTGGTTGCCTCACAACCTTTACAATTGTCACCACTACCATTGACCGAATCCCAAGGAGGATTACTATCAAAATCTCACCCTGATTGGGGGATATTTCATAGTATTTAGGGGTAGAAAGGTTTTTATTATTATTCATAGTAATATATGTATTTTTTGGGGGGGATGATTTTTTTGGCTTAAGGCCGAGGGGGGAGGCTATGCACTGGTATAAATTCTTTTCGGTTGCTAAAAAATTAGATAATTCCATCCATAACTAAAAATTATGTTTCCCCAATAATATTGACCTACAAATATACAATCGGAAAAATTATAACATTATAATGCCACATAAAATCGCCAATATTTTCTTTCATGGATGCCAATTTTACACCTAGTCAGATTAATTAGTCATTAAATTACTATATAGATTATTGTACATAAACATATTGGAAGGTGTGTTAATAAGAAGACCCGAATCCAAATTTTATGTTAAAATTTAGTCATCGACAATCAGCCCATAATGAAGCTAGATGTGAGAATTATAAATTTGCAATAAATTTGATATGATGTTGCAAAGTCCCTTGATCTTACATCTATCATATATTTCGTCCAATTAAATTTCACGCAATTTAACATAGAATTCATGAAAGAAAAAGTGATACCACTATCCATGTACATGGGTTAATCAAAGTTAATTTTCCCTATTTGAAAGGAGTTCAAATTTTCTTCAAGTATGAGGTGAACATGGGGTGAAACCACCTAAATTTATTTTTGTTTTCCATAAATTACATTACATGTGGATAAAAATGAGGGTATACAATGGAGCATCATAGTTATGAAGTTGAACAAAGGAATGCATTAAAATAATATCCTTACCACAACTTTAACTCATCACCGTGATCTATGACTATAAGTTATTTCAGCATGATAACTTGCTCGGTGAAAAGGAAAAACCATATTTTATGTGCATGGGTTCCTGCTTTGGAAGAGAGGTAAAACCACTTTAAGTGTGGGGAGAAACCACCCTAGTTTTGCACATGGTTTGTAATTCTTTATTGTTTTAGAGTCCATCACACATAGTCTTAATAACGTGTTGATGTGTTCCATTAATTTAGCTTGTTTATGATTATAAATCATGTTTAATATATATTTTAATTAAGTTTGAAATAATTGATTTGTTAAAAGAGGTATAAAGTAGATTAGAGGTATAAAGATTTGTTGAATTATTGTTTAAACTATAATTACAAGTCTAGTTGTGAGTTTATAGTTTTGTATAATTTTTACGGACCACCTTATGTTTAAAATCAAACATCTCATAATTTATTTAAACCAAATATTAAATTTTACTTTTTATTCTTTAATATATTTAATTACACCATCAAGGATTTATTTGGGAAGAACTCCCCTAGGCTGTCACTCTATACCGTTGGGCGCCATTTGTTGAAATATTTTCAGCCATTTTATCCCATAAGTTTTCAGCTGCGTTCAACTGCCTAAACTGTGAGCCGATTCGTTTATTTACACTGTATGATTTCCTTCCACCTCACCAAAACGCTCGAGTGTAGGAGCTTGCTACTATCAGTGGAAGAGGTTTTCAGGTTCTATGGTTTTCAATTAAAGTTATGTGGTTTTTTTTCCATTAATGGAGGCGGGGCACTATCAATAATCATGCTAGTGGGTCTAGCAATGATGGGCCAGAACCTATCCCTCAACTTTGCAGAGAAAGGCTTCCTGATCTCAGTCTATAATCGTATAAAAATTCATGAAGAATTGGAGAGTAAAAGTCACGTGTTAGAAACCCTGAAGCGACGAGAAAGGTAGGTCGCTGAGAATGGTTTGTTATATTTTGGAATGGGGTCTTTGGAAGTGAGTAAGGGGCTCGCCATGGCCCATCTCTTATGCCTGACGACACCATCGAGGTTTACAATTGAGTGAAATAAATTTTCCACAAATAATTTTTTAAATTTTTTTCTATTCACTTGCCCATGAAGCCCTCATCCTCCTCGTCCTCTGGGTGGAGGTGGAATCCTTAATATGCTGTTGTTCTTTTCTTGTGTTGATATCCCTTTGGTGATTTTTTAGGCCCTGTTTGTTATAGGAGCAACACACAATTTATTTTCCTAGATTGAGAAATACATGGAAATGGTGGGTCTAGTTATAAGGATTGTTACCAATTTTCAGTGTCACTACCCTCAATGGAAAAATACATGGAAATGAAGGATGCAGTTATAAATATTGTTACTAGGTTTTAGTCTCACTGCCCTTAGACATTGGGCATGTATTATCATCCAACTTCCAAAAACAACACTTGTAAGACTTAAAATGAGGGTGCGGGAACTTCCTCTAGAGAAGGATTGATGGCTACCTCTCACACTTGGAAAATTCCCGGATCTCGTGCTGATTTCACATTTGAGATTCTCTATATCGCTATTTAGCTTGCAATATTTTCATCTCCTTCTACAAGGAATACAATGAAATACAAATTATTCCCTTACCCTAGTCCTTAATTCCTTTGAACATTTAATCATGTCATAAAACCCATGAAATTATCCAACATAATATGTTCTCTATTGTTTAAATGTATTCTTCTTGTCCATTTCATTGAATTTAATATATTAAATAATGGACAATGTTGAACTGTTGCAACATTCAAGTAGCAAATTTCGATACTTGCAATAATTTTCAATCCCTTATTTCTAACTTGATATTAACTCTCTCATTTTTCTTGAAATTAAGAAATCGAGTATGTTTTAATAGAGTGAATCATTTTCAAATTTTTGTTTTATAATTTAGATTCATTATTTTGGAATAGTTCAGAAAGTGAATAATATTTAAGTTGGTTGAATGTTGGATATAATTTCTCAGGAACTTTTCGGAATTTTTTTTGTGGTAATTGTTGTAAATAATTTTGAAAAACAATCATTCCCAAATTTATTGGAAAACAAATCCCTATGTGAGTTGCAGTAAATGAATTACCCCAAAAAAAATATTTACATTGAATGTACTTTTTCACATTTATCACTACATCCCTGTACCATGAATCTTTGCTCAGAGCGGATTTCCATACTTGCAATAATTTTCAATCCATATTTATTCTCTTATTTTTTCATTTATAATGAAAAGGTGGAATGGTGCTCTACAAAACAAATATCAATGGATTTCTCTCAATGGCTAATGATTCGAAAGTCAAATTGTGAAATTGAAATTAATAAATTGATTCAATGTTAACAAAGTGAATGATTTTCCAATTTTTGTTTTATAATTTACATTCATTTTTTTGACACATGCCACAAAATTGGATAATATTTAAGTTGGATGAATGTTGGATATAATTTATTGGACACTTCTCAGAAAATTTTATGGTAAATGTTGTAAATTATGTTGAAAAACTATCATTTCCCAAATTTATTGGAAAAAAATTCCTATGTGAGCTGCAACAACTAAATTACCCTAAGTAATACTCTTCACATTGACTGTAAGTTTTCACATTTATCACTGCATATTTGCAGCATGAATCTATGCACTATTTCATGCCTATAGTGCCTTGCAATCAATGTAAACAATAAGACTAACCACAAAAAAAGGATGCAAAGAATAACACTTAAAATAGATTCATAGGTTGTAACTCAAACATGATGTAATGAAATATCAATCACAGATGATAAGACAACGATACTACTAACCCATGAGACTAAATCAAATTAATGAGAATCTCTTGAGGTAGGAAACAAAAATCAAAAATAAATTACATGATTAGCAGTAAGCTCTAGAGGAGCATCTAAAGGAATATGCACACAATGGAAATAGAACAAGTTCAAACTACATTGATAAAAAACCACACAACTATGGATCTATACAGATCTAGAGAATAGAGATAGGGGGAACCATTTCAAACTATAAAATATATATGTGCTAATGATCCATAGGGAAAATATGGTAGGGGGAACCATTTCAAACTATAAATATATATGTGCTAATGAACCATAGGGAAAATATGGATTGCTGGAAATCCATTAAGAAAATGAAATATGCAATCATAGTTGAGGGTTGTGTCTTGACATGGTACTTCAATTTAGTGTTAGGTGCAGATGTGGAAAGAGGGGAGAGTGCATTTAGGGACCCTTTACTAGATACATTGGAAGATATGATGCAAGTGCGGGATCATGTGGATGTTAAACCCCAAAAATGAAAATACTTCTAGAAAAATACAAGGATAGGGTTAGGGAATATCAAAACAAGACTAGATTGGTTCCCTGTAAACATGGAGCAGATGTTGGAAATTATGGAGATGACATAAAAAATGATCCCATTTGGAGTAGTTGGTCACAAACTCATATCTCTCTCTCCAAAAAAATTAGAACTATGGTCCCCTATCATCACATTTAATCCTCTATGGATGTAGAGTAAGGAAGCAAGGGAGCTAATAGGAGAGGCATGATGAACATAGATCCAAGGCTTTCCCTCTTATATTTTGGAGGAAAAACATACATTTACAAAGAGGGATATAAAGTACTATGTCATGGTAAATAATACAATGATCCATCTACCAATGAAAAGGATATTATGCAATAACTAGTAGACATGTTTGGCTTTTGATTTTTTATGGAAAATAAATGTTTATGGTTGTAATACTTCTCCTAGTTTTCACAAAATTTCCAAGGCTTTGGATTTATCATCATTGAAACACACAATTTCCATGACTTTATAATTCCCATCGCTGAAACAATGGGCAGTCTTGGAGATCCTAGAATAAAAATGTGATTTAGATGAGTAAAGTATTTTCTCTTGTCCATTTCTAGGGCTTTGGAATTCCCATTGCTGAAATACACAATTTCCACGACTTTAGAATTCCATCGCTGAAACGATGGACAACATTGGAGATTCTAGAATATTTTGAAAATGTGAAGGAGATGAGAAAAGACTTTGCTCATGTCCATTATATATTTTTGGAATATTATAGAGTTTGTTTAGGTATATGGACTACTCAGTTCAGGAACATATAATCCTACAAATCTGAAAAAGAATGAAATAATTTGGGGGCTTACTATTTTACTTCGCTCATATCTGTCAAAATTTTGGAATATTCCAAATTTTACAATTGCTCACATCACCAGGTACCCAATGTTAGTGGATTGGAAACATATAATCAGGAATATCCCAAAAATAATGAATCGTTAGGGGGTTTATTGGTTTAACCCAGTGGGTGAGATAAAATTTAATCAAGTATCTCATATCAACATTCTATATATTTCAAGCATCTACTTGAAATAAGAAAATTCATCTATAAATTCCTTAGCAAGAAGGAAAAAGAAATATCAAGAAATAATATCTCATCGACTGGACCACCATCGAGCAAATAATTAGTGCATACAGTTGGAAATAAAGGAATCCCAGATATTGAATAAATAAATGGGGGTGAAAATCTTTTGATGATTGATATCAGATGGAAAAGCCTAGTGGAAATTAATTGTTCACAAAAAATACCTCCATTCAACTTAGATCGACATTCTATACATTAAACTCCAAGATATAAAAGAATCAACAATTTGGAAAATATCAAGCAATAGTAAACACCTTACAAATAATTCTCTCATGGGTTCCATGAATGTGGAAAATTTAAATATAGGAGGACGACATTCTTGGGAAACAATGTCTAGTCTAGAGTCAAGATTATACAAACATGAAGTGGTTGGAACAAAATTATATAATTCACCTCAAAGACATCACAAAATCATATGATCAAGGAGAAGGACCGTGGAATATATGGTAAATACCAAATATTCTAGAGAGTTTAAAAGAACAATGGTCCATACTCTTACAAAATTAAGTGGGCCAAGTTTACAAGAAGGTGATTACATTGTGAAAAACAAGTATCAAATAAAAATTTCTAAACAAGTTTGCAATATAGAAAATAAAATGGGATGACAAGCATATTCCTACGATAAAATTTTATATGTCGGACACTTGTTCATCAAAAAATCCTGACAACAACAAATATTTAAAAAAAAGAGGGATACAACGTCCTTTGAAATGTTTTTTATGCACCAAAGAGGAGAAAAATATTGAAAACCTGGGACATTTGTGACTAAACCTCTCCTTATATAAGTAAGTATGGCCATCCCCAAGTACATATGCTATAAATTTTGGTTGTAAAGAAATAAATTTGTCAAACGTATACAATCCCTTTACTTATTTTCCATTAATTTTGCAAAAAGTTATTATTGATCTGTTATCCATAAGCATCACAATAAATTTTCCTTTATTTTTTTTAACCATGCAATGCTTATTGATTAGTTCAAATTTTATATGATATTATTCTCTGTAAGGAATTGTTTTTTCTCAAACTCAAACCATTATTGCACCTAGAGAACCTAAGTGCAGTCTATAACCCAATATATATGAGATATATCACATTAGTGTGTAATATTTGTACATCAAAATGAAAAAAAAAAGAGTTATTAATATTAAAAAGAAAGATGACTTATATATAACAATAAAATATTTTAGCATAGTTTCATCTTAATCTGACAAATTTCAAGCACCAACGAGTTTTCAGCTCAATTTGTATTTTGATCCCTCTCAATTATTATCTTAATAAATCTAGGGATACACTAGATCATTTATATCAGATGATGTAATAGAGTAATGATTTTTTTTTGGAAGTTAATGGGGATGTGAGAAAGCAATAAATTGAATGCACTTTCATTGTTGAGACATAGATTCAATCTCCCCAAGAACATTTTGCTCTGATAACGTGGCCAATTTTTTCAATCTTGTGATATCTAATTGTTAACCTAGCCTAAGGTAGTTTGTTCTATGAATTTTTTAGATGACACTTGGTGCATGTACTGGCCATTTTTATGGAACATACCCCCCTAGGATGTCGTATCTTAGAGGAAATTTATTACACAAAATAATATTTCACTCCCAAAAAACATGTAACTTTTTGGAATTTTATCATCGACATGGTATTTCTTGTAAAAGAATAATAAACTACAAAAAATTTCCAACCAAATAAACTATACCTTCCCGATGGAATAATTAATTCATGGCCTGCCAAGCCATGTCTTCCTATTTATGTAGTGACTGATATAATGTTTGAGAAAAATTTACAACAATTTGTTATTACTACTCAATTTAGGAGATCAAGGGATTGAGAAACATTGAATATGGATGTAAACCACCAAACTCCATGTTCATTCTCACCTCCTAATTGAATTTATTGAATTTTATTTTGAAATAACTCTTTTAATGAGAAACGTTCTTGAAAGTTCTTGGGTGTCGAAAAAAAAATCATCATTTCCCAATTAGGAGAAGACAGAGAACTTCCTAGACAAACTATTTAAGGCTTAAGCAAGTTACTTCATGGTATGTAACAAGGTACTAGAAAAGTTGCAATCCAATGTTAAAGGCTATTGAATTTTCTATCAAATTTAATGTTTCTCACTTTGCAAAACTAAAAGTATCATAGGTATTACAATTTATGAGGGTTTAACTATGCAACATACCTTTCATGTCCCAGCCTCAGTTTGTGAAGTTTGAATTGAAAATTCTGTGCACTTTTAGATCACATAACATATCACATCTTCCTTTAGCTATGTTCTTCTTCCATATGCTACCGACTTACAACATTTCCTTTGCAACATTTGGTGCAATTGCTAGTATATAAGTCTCTCAAAATATAATCACATGAGTAATGATATTATTTATAATTGAATTAAATTTAATAAAATATATTTGTGTTTGATTTATATTATAAGGTAAGGAGGGGTGTCACATTTTAAAATAATATTGAATATATACTAATAACGTATGCACTTTAAATAATATTTTATAATGATAAAGTATATATACATAGTTAATGCATAGAAGAACAATATTAGAAAAAAATGATTATATTAGTAGTTATTAATATTTAGTTATAGATAAAATAACAATGATATTCTTATCCTTCATTAATATTTTTTAGGATATTATCCCATTTTTATGGTGATGATATTAGAAGGAGATGAAATATTAAACATGAAAATGTTTTTTCCTTGATAAAATTAAATTCCATCCCTAGAAGCTTGGAATTTCCACCCCTCAAAAAATGCATGACCATATATTAGAATAATTATAGTTGTGAAAGTAGTATAACACCAAGGCTAAACTTAAGGCTATATTATTATAGTGGCATATCCCTATGTTGAGATGTTAGTGCACTTGTTACTTATTTTTGGATCATCTTTGTGTTTTTCAGGCATATAAGAGTTCCATCATGTTTTCATACTAGGAGTAGAAATAGAAAGGGCTATTAAAAATGCCATAGAAAAAATGGATACCTAGGATATCTAGTAAAAATATGGATTTTTAAAATTGTAAGTAGGCATTGGAGGGGTAGGGGGGTGTCAAAAAAAGGAATTTTATGGGTATTTTTAAATATCTACTAAAATTATGGGTATTATTTTATATACCATGAATGAACATGCTATGACACAAGTTTACTAAGTGAACCCCTTATGAGGGGTAGCCCATGTTTTCCAAGTTATATGTCAATTTATTTCCTTTTAATTTGACATGAGATGGAAAGAATATTGGAATGTCCACTTGAACGTTTAAGATGATATAGAGGAGGTGTTATAATATCCAACTTGTGGCTAGTTCACATGAGTGAGTGCTAGTCAATATCTTTTTAACCACTGAAATTATGACCTGAGATTCCCCTTCAATGAATAATTTTTGGAATCCATTTTTTCTTGCTAGTTCTATCCTTGAAAAAATTCCTCAACTCCATATACATTATTGATGAATAATCCTAGATGTCGTTAAAAGAGAAGGAGAATGGATACTTTATCATCACAAAAAACCCATCCATAACTAGTAGTACCTCGATTTCCTTTTGAATTTCCATCAAAATTGAGTTTGATAAATCATGCTAGAGGGAGTGACCAAAAGTTTAGAGAAATTGGATTGGAGGGGGATCCTCTCCCTATAAAAAAGTTTAATTTGATAGAATAGAGGCTTATAATGGCATAAATTTATATTTATCTTCTTTTCGTGGATGCAAATGGATTGTTCCTTTAAATATTTGAGTAATTTTATCCCAATTTTACTTCAGTGAGGAGATAACATTCTAAAATATATTCCTATTTGTTCCTTCTAGACCCACCATAGAAAAAATACTAATAATAGAATCCATTCTCTATTGAGGAATCAGCAATTTAATTTTTTATCCATCTAATCTTCCACCACTACCCATACATTTCCCATACTGAGATTCACTACATGGAAGGAAAAGTAAACTTTGTCCCATAATTGCTAGGAGAATGTGCAGTGAATATAAATTTTTTTAGTTGACTCTTGTTTTTGTTGATAAAGAAATAATATAGATGGCCCTTCAAAGCCTTTTCTGAGAATTTTTTCCCAAGTTAAATTTCTCTTGTGCATCAATAGCCATAATAAGTTGGAATTTTTATGCCAAAGTCTCTATCCTCATATTTTCTTCTAAATTAAATTATGCAGAATGAGATGGTGTTATGATGTTATCTATTAGGCTTCCTTGACCATAAAATAACCCCTTGTAAGGTAGCCCCATGGTAGTATGTCCTCCTCCTCTCAAAGTTCTATTCAACTTTGATTCAAACAAGACCAAAAGGATCTCAATCCACTAATTTTGAGATAGGATACCACATATCCTAGAGTATCAATTTCCGATATTGAGTTAAGTGAGCATAGGGGACTAGTAATCAACTACCACATTTATGCCTTGAGATAACATATCCTCTTACATATCTAAATAGGGGTTTTTTGATTTTATCTTTGGAAATTGCTACTTGGAATCATCCTAGAACAAAAATTCCTCCCTTCCCTAATCTCCTAGAAACTATGCTAATGGATTAGGTATTTATTCAGACTAGCCATGTTCCATATGAATGATCCCTACAAAGAATATTGTAATCTTAGCTTCTGGAGGATAGATAGGGAATGACTCTATTTGTGATTCCATATATGTCTCCACAACTCCTGATATATTTGTAACCATATCCACCATAGTTTTATACCTAGGAATTTTCTTAGGACTTCTAGGTCCTTGAGTCATAAGCCCCCTTTCATATTGGGGAGAAATACATTGCTTCATTCCATTAGTACCCACTTTTTCTCTTAATTGGATCCCTCCCAGAGGAATTATATTTGAAGGATGATTATGGATTTGATAATAGCTTTTGTTTCCGATAATGTAAAGAAAAAAACAAATAAAAATAACATGTAAAACATATTTCAGGAGAACAAGGTGGCCTACTATTATAATAGAACAAAAGGTCCAACTATTGATTTTTTCCTTCATTTTTTGAATAAGTGGATGCCAATGTTTGATCTTGAGGAGTTCTCAATGAGAGGGTTGCCTAGATATTTGGAAGGAAGAAAACTTCGTTGAAAAACAATATGTCTAGCTAAGTGTATTTGAACCAAGATTGGGGTGTTGAAAAAGAAGATATACAATTTGGAGTAATTTATATCCATTCCTGATACTACCATAAAATCATCCAAAACTTGAGAGAAGGAGTTGGCTTCATGGATAATAGATTCTGCAATTAGCATGATGTCTTCAACAAATTTTTGATGAGAAAGAAGGAGTTTTTTTCCAAATAATTTCAAACCATTAATGATACTATTTGCAATGATGGATTTTAAGAAATCTACTTAACCCTTTTTCCAGAAGAACGAAAAAATAAAGGGGATAGTGGGTCTCCTTGACAACTACCCTTGGAAGGGTTGAATGTGGTTGTAGGAGTTCCATTTAATAGTATAGAAAATAAATATGAAGAGATGATAATTCTTATCCATTTAGTCCATTGATCCAAAAAAACAAAATAGATGAGGCTTTGAAATAAAAAATCATAATAAAGCTTATTAAAACACTTGGATAGATATAAATTAATTAATGTAGTAGTTTGTTTTAGGTGTTTTAGTGAGTGGATTATTTCATGGGCCATTAAGCCACCATATAATATTTGGTGTCCTTCCAAATAAACCAATAGATTGGGAGAAATAAACAAGGGGAATATGGGTTCTAGTCAGATGGATATAAAATTGTAAATCATATCATATATGACATTGAAAAGAGAGATAGGGTGAAATTTACTTGGATCATCAACTAAGTCATGTTTAGGGACTAAGGTTAAGAAGGTAGCATTCAGTGCTGGCAGGATAGATGTCGTGATCCAAGGTTCCTCCACCAATGCCCAAATATCTACTCCTAAAAAGGAATAGAATTTCTATAAGAATTCGAATGTGAAGTTGTTTAATCCTAGAGATTTATTTTTGGGCATGCTATTGTCTTATTCCTCTACTTCCTCCATGGTGATTGATATTACGAGGGAAACATTTTTTTCTTGGCTAACCAACTTAGGAATGTGCTGGGTGATTTTTTGATTTCTTCCCTACACTTAGTTTTAGTATCCCTAAGAATATTTAAATGGAAGCCTACCAACTACAATTTGTTTTCTTTGTGGTATTTTAATCAAGTTACAAATTCACTTTGAATGAAGTTATACATTTTTTATGTCTATGATGAGACATATATTTATGAAAGAATTTGGTGTTTTTCTCTCCTTCATTCAACAAACAAATTTTGGAATACTACTTCCACAATATCACCCCCTGCTTACTCCTCTCTTGTAAAATATTTAGAGCAGTGGCTTCCTCTATCATCATCCCCTCTGTCCTCCTTTCCAAGATTATTGTTTATTGTATCTCTACCATTTTATCTTCTAGTGCATGTTATTCCCAGAAGATGTTTCTGAATTCTTCCTTCTTCCATTTTTATTTTTTCCTTTATGCATTTCAATTTCTATTGGAACTTATACATTTTTTATCCTTCATCGTATCCTACTTCCATCCACCACTTCCTATATTTTTCAAAAAAAATCAAAGTAGAAAGGCTTGGTTTTAGATCCAATATTGATGAAAAGATCCAAGAATATTTGATACAGATATTTTTACTTCATTGATGCATTCATAATCACATGTAAAAGATCATGTAACGATAAAATCCATACACATAACATACAAATAAATGAAAGCAAACCATGAGAAACAAAGCCATAATGGGCTGATAATGGAGTTCACTTAGTGTAGGCTACATCTTTGGGCTCTGCTCAAAGTGGGGAGGTTGTTTTCATTAATATTCAACAAAAAACAAATTATATGTAAGTAAAAAAGGCATCATATACTCTATTTCTAGGGATGGCCTAAAAATACACACCTCTTCTGAAGAAATGGACTGCACCATTGAATTATTGGTGTGAAATCATGTCAAATGACTATAAACTTGACGCCTTTCTATTTCAACCAAAATCTGGACCCTAGAGAATCTCAAATATTCCCCCAAATATTCCTTCTCCTTGTTTGACTGAAATTATGCTACTCATATGACAAATCTGACTTTGCCACTGTGATCCTTGCAAAAAACTGAGTAAAAGGAGTATAAAGGCGGTTTGGTTATGAAACTATCAAAATTCGGCCCTTAGGGAATCTTTTAGATTCCTCATGATTCCAAAAAGATTCCTCTCTGCAACTTGAATGAGGATCTTCTTCTTAGATGAGAAAATCGATATCACCATCGCATTACTTGCGAAATTATCAATAAAATGAGTATAAAATTTATATACTTCTTCGTCTGTAAAAAATCAACCTCGAAGGGAATATAAAAAATTCCTCAACATTATCCAAAAAAGAGTATTCTCAGAAATATTTTGTCTCAAAAAATGTTCCATCATGGTTCTGTTGTTGTTGGGTTCCACACTGTTTCCTCTTTCGATTCCCTTCCATGCTCCAAGTTCATGCTCAAAGTTCGATGTGCCCCTGTCTTTCCACATGCTCTGGTTTCTAATCCTTTATACAAATTTGTCGACAAAGATTACAAAGGGTGCTCTCTTGGAACCGCAAATGGTTGTTGGATAATTTCAAAAATAAAAATGTCGTGGGTTCAAACCCGCTGGCCCATTATTTTTTTTGGCATAATTCATTGAACTGTTTTGAAACAAACACAGTTGGATTGTTACAACTATCCGTTGTTGGTAACCGAGCCATGTTTGGAGTTCATATGGTTATAACATTTTTTTTTTGTTAAAGGCATTCGTTGGATTTACTATATATATATATAGTCAATGAACCATTTTATTGGTTTTTTTTAATAATATATAACGATATGTTAATATAACAAATTTTCCATAACCAACATATATAGTGGTGTTTAATAAATTCGTTGGCTTGAATTTTGGCACATTTCATTGTTCTGTATGCCCTTAAACATAGGTTTATGTGGGTATCATTTATAAAAATATTTAATATAATAATAAATTCTTTTACTATTATTTATTATTAATTTTTTTGGTTATTATATTATATATACATATATATTTTTTAATAATTTTGTTCTTGTTTCTTATCCAGGGATATGAGACCAATACTACAATGCCACGTGTGAATGACCAATTGGCCAGTTAGCTACCATGCATGCGTGATGGTTCCCATTTTCCTGTGTAACTTTGAAATATTTTGATGATGATAAGTTGATCATACGAACTCATATTTGACCACTTTCCCTGTTGAATGAGTTGGCCTTCTTTGACAACCCAATATACATAGATCCTCTGTTGGCGGGTGTTATTAATATATGTGTCCATGATATGATTAGTTGTGGCTTGTTCCATGCAGTCTAGGTTTAACTCCATTGGTGTGAGTTGTTTCGCAATGTCAGATGTGTCAAGTAATCGTGGAAAGTATGGCCGAAGGAATTCCACACTGAACATTGGGTTAAACCAAGGAATGATGGAATGCTGAGCTCGAAGGAATTGTCTCATATAACATTAGTGATGGTTTATGGCCCTAGTCAGAGCACGAAAATATTATAGTGGGGCCCAGGGAGGTGCTCCTTCTGTAAATGTAGCCAAATTTTTTTGCCCACCTGGAACTTGTGTGGCACCTAATGTTTATTATATCACTGCTTGTACTTAACATTGAATTTGTCCAATATGTCGTGGACCTATTGACATATGTGCTGAATGTACTGAATGAAGTTGTTGAACCTATTAGCTTTGGACTGGACATGAGCCAAATCTACCTAATTAGTTGCAAATGGTATGGCCACATCAATGGAAAATAATGGCTAGAATCCCAACCATACCTGAAATGGGATGTGGCCAACTGAGCTATGGAGAGCTTTGTTGTATTTGTGCTAGAAATAGGGGATTATTTCATCCCATGTGTGTGGATTCTTCAAGTTGTACATGCAAAAAATGTGTACGATCATCCTGTTGATGACCTTTGTTTTTCCATTAGTTTGAGGGTGGAAAGTCATGGACTTAGTGAGCTTGGTATCTGAAATTGACTAGAGACTTGACCAAAATGTACTTAGGAACCTTCTGTATCGATCTAAGATAATGAACTCTGGGATCCCAAAGTGTATGCACACTCGTTCAAAGAAGATCTTAGCACTGGCTTCTATTGTGATACTCTTCATGAAGGCCACCATAATGGCCATCTTAGGGAATTTTTCGACAAGAAAAAAAACATAGTCATTTCCATGCTTGGTAGAAGGAAGCCCCAACATGTAATCCATGGAGATGGATTCCTAGTGTCGACCAGGAGTAAGCAGCGAAGTATATATGCCTTAATTCATGATGGTCGTTTTGGAAATGGTTCAAGTAGTGACAGATGTGATGTACTTCCCAACATTCTATCAAAGGTTCAGCCAATAGAAATACTTCTACAATGCTGCCATTGTTTTCTCTACCCTGAAATTTCCAACGACCCAAATATAGTGCGATTTCCAAATAATCTTCGCAAACTAGCTTGAAGGAACATAGAGGTATCCCAGGTGGCATATTAGTGAATCCTGGAGGTGAAAATTTGGAACTATATTTCCTTCCAGGAGCGTCTGGTATGTATGGACGAATTTTGGATCGCTCTCGTAAATATGTGACCACCTCGAAGTCTCGTGCCCACAAGAGTCGAGCACATTTGTCAACACCATGATAGGTGGTCGACTAAGGTATTTTGAAACATTATTGGTGTTTCCCTTATTTTAATTAATGTTCAAATTGATTTGTTTCAGGTAAGTGGACCATTTCTGATGGCGATAATTATGCAACTTCCCTTACATCTATATGAACTACAGGGGTCGGTGTTCTGTGTGGATGATTGTTTCCTTTCCCATAATGTAATGCTTCCATTTTCGGTAGGCATGCACAATGAAATACATCTCTTTGTCATAGGTTGGATAATTTCAGATTCTATGGGAAAGTGCCTCACTGTGATATTCCACTGAATTCCCCTACTGAGTTAGAACTGAACCAATAGCATAGCTGGAGGAATTTTTATCAATCTCAAATGGTTGCTAAAGGTTTGGTAATGTGGGCACTGGTGCAGAGCAGAGGAGATGCTTCAACTAGGTCAACGCCTTCTATTGGGATTTAGACCAAAAGAACTTTTCTTTCGCTCCTCCCTTGGTCACTTGACTTAAAGGCCAAGTGATATGAGAGAAACCCAACACAAACCTACGGTAGAATTTGGAAAGACCTAGAAAGCTGCGGAGCTCTGTTAGAGTGGTTGGGGTTGGAAAATAATGAATGAATTATATCTTGGTTGGGTCCACATGCACACCCCACTCATTAATGATGTACCCCAGATATTGAACCTGGGTCATACCAAAAGTGCATTTCTCCAAATTGGTACACAACTTGTGTTTCTGCAAGGTTTGGAGGACCTGTCAAATATGGTGGAGGTGCTCTACCCAACTTTGGTTGAAGATGATAAAGTCGTCTAGATACAACAACACGAGTGAGTTGGTGAATTGTTGCAAGATGTCTTCCATTAGCCTCATGAAGGTTGTGCGGGAATTCATCAACCCGAATGGCATGACCAGTAACTTTGAAAAGGCCCTCCTTGGATTTGAAGGCAGTCATCCACACATCAAAGGCTTCGATTGGTACTTGTTGATAACATGACTTCAATTCAATATTGTTGAAATATTTGGCCTCCTTGAGCTGGTCCAAATAGTCAGCAATTCGTGGGATTGGATACCAATTCTAGATAATGATCCTTTTCAGTGCCCAATAGTCAATACAAAGTCTCCAAGTACCATCCTTCTTCTAGACCAACACAATCAGGCTCCCATAGGGTGATGAAATTGGCCTGATGCATCCTTTATGCAACAACTCCTAAATCTACCTCTTGATTTCATTGTTCTTCAGAATAAAGCATCGATAGATCGGTCCATTGGGTAGTGATGCACTCGGAGTCAGATAAATAGAGTGCTTGACCTGATAGTGTAGACCTACCCCTGCAGGTGAGGTGAATATGTCCCTGTACTCCTATACAAAATTTTCCATCTATTCGTGTTGTGTGGAGGAGCCCTATCTCGAGGTCATGGCCACAATATTATTCTTGCCTTGAGGGAAAATCATAAGGAAAAAGAAAATATTTGTCTGGGAAATGATCTTACTACATTTCTTTGTAATGATCAAAGAGATAGAGGTAGGCAGTGCTACCTCCAGTATCCTATACAACTTATTTGCTCAAATTAATAATCATAATGCGAGGCCTAGACTCATACACAATATGTTACTTCCAAAATTATGGTTGGCCTAATAATAAATAACAAACTTTGAGAGAAGAAACATCACACAGTAGGGGAGGCAACACTGTTGGCTAATGCAGATATCATGTTCTTCATGAAACCACCCGATGGTATACAATTGTGGGTGTGCTATGGTCAGTATGCCCAAATGCTTCACGACCTCTATTTAAATGAGGTTCTTTTGGCTCTTGCTGTCAACCATGAACTTCATCGGAGAACCCTTCACCCACATCTGTGAGTGGAAGAAAAGCTCCCCCTCCTTTTGATCTTCAGGCTCATCCTTCTGGATCATAGTGGTGGAAAAGATAGCACTGGGCTCTGCATCAATAATATACTTCCCTTTATCATTCCCCTTGTCGGTTTTTGACTTAGAGTTAGAACATGCATCTGATTAGGAAGCCTTCAACTCGACCACCAGTGACTTCTTGTATCAACACTCACTTGTGTTGTGAGTGGGGCTCTTTTGGAACTCACACCACTTTCCCATGTCCTTATTTATATTTTCGGTGTTGTTCTTTTCTTGCAAATTCGGCGGGTTTTCCTTGGTCACCCCGCCTTGTATTTTTCCTTTGTTATTTTTCTTAGGGGCACGTTTCCCTTGCTTCAAATTTACAGATCCAAAGTCTCGCTTCTTCTATTTAATCTACTGCTCAATCTTGACAACATATCGATAGGTGACAATTAGTGAGGATATGTCCAGGAACTCCATTTCATCCTAGATGTACTTATGTAAATAGCCACGATACTTGAGTACCAAATGACACTCATATCCTTGATACCCTTCTTCGTGAGAAAGACATGAAATTTTTTTGTGAAATCCAACACATCTTGGTTCCTTCACTGTCGCAGCATGGTCCAATTTATATATTTATATTCATAGCTCCCAACAGGGTAATATTGTTCCTTGATTACGTCTTAGAAATAATTCCAAGTGGGTGTGGCTGAAAAAAATGAGGATTCCCTCTCGTCCTTTTTCTCACAGTAGGTTTCCCACAATTTCTTGACATAGGGGTTCGATTTGAGGAGTGTAAAAGTAACATTTTCTTGATTGGAAAAGTCATGAACTAAAAAAAATGCTCCTAACATATTTAACTATCTATCTATGATGTCTGAATCTATTTTTCCTTCAAATATCAGAATGTAAAAATTAACTTGTACCTTAAAAGGAGTGGTGCCTCTAGAGTGGCTTCTCGAGGAAGATGCATCATCTATGGGTAACCGTCGAAGGACATGGGAAAATTTATCCATCCTCATTTTCCTCTGTTTCTTGAGGGCGTTCTCTAGAAATATTTTGGAAGGATCTCCTGCTCCCTCGTCTTTATTTTCTTTTACAATGGGAGACCGTTGGGGTTTGGAAGGCTGATATTGAAAAGGTTCAACCAGTTCGAACCCTAACTCCTTATACCTTGACCTCGTTTGGGACATGCGAAGAAAATAAATAAAGAATAGACCACTCTGATACCACTAATCCAAACTTATAGAAGAATGCAATAGAATACATATATAAACATAGAAAAAGACATGCAACAAAAATAACATTTCATTTCATTATTATCAAAGAACTGAAATACGCTTACATACAAAATGAAAATAAACTGTATTGGGCGATGGTAGATTATCTCTGAGATGATATGTGGCAACTACATGCCTCTAATCTGTGTTATAATGAGGCTAAAGTGCCTTTTTATTATTGAAAAACAAGGGAAATCCTAAAAAACTAGAACCCTAACCCTAGGAGATGGAAAACTAAGAGTTTGTGGACTCATGGTTTTAGGGGTGAAGGTGTCTTGGAGGTTGTGCTAGAACTAGGTGAAGTTAAACACGGTTTTTGGGCTGAAGAAGTGGCTGACTGGCATTGTTACAGGATCTCATGCAGTGTTATAGGATGTCCTAAAATGATACAGGAAACAAGGTGAGGGTATTTTGAGTTCAGAAATGGTGAGGAAAGGGGTAGGAAAGGTGGATGGAAGGTATCCAACCCTTTGCCCAAGCTCAAAACTTCCTTCAAAGTATATTTTGCACCTCCAAGGTGGATATCGGTGTTGTGGTGAAGAACTAAAACAAAAATAAAGCCGGAGGTGATTTTGTTGAAAGTATGTTGGTGAAGGGTGGAAAATAGCACTAGGGATGTTGGTGGAGTCTTCTTCTGCTGCTTTACTCAAACCTGCAAGAAAACTACCTGTCCATGCATTTATCATTTACAAATCTATGATAAAAATGGTGTAATAGATGATTTGAATTTAAGAAAACCTACTTATGCATTTGAAATTGAAAACTAACTCATAATTCACAACATGTTCATCGTAAATAAAGCAACTTAACTATTCTTTCCAAGAAATCATAAGCTGAAATAAATTTTGGGCCTATGATGAAGATCTGACCTGCTCAATCTCCAATGAAAGAGGTGAGAGAAGGAGGATTTAGCACACAACTTTGGAGTTTTATGTGCTACTATGCTATGAACTAAAAGAGACTAACTACAACAACATGAAATGGAAGAAAAATAAACACAACAAGATGAAATGTAAGCAAACTAGCTACAATACATGAAATAAACTAACCATAATGGCATGGAAATTAAACAAAAATACACAAGAGACTAAGGCCAATGGATTGGGCGGTAACCCAAAATCTTAGCTCTTTGAAACTAAATCAGTGAAGGAGTAACTGAATACTCATTTCATTGCATAACCAATCTCATTACATAGCACATGAAAGTCACAAATGTCTATTACAAGAGCTAGGAGAACTCTAGATATCTCCAAAAATTGAATCCTAATAAGATATTTATCTTCCCTATTTATCCTAAAGGGTAGCTACCAACAACTCCCTAAAAAGTAGGTGCTTTTTCCTCTTGGAATTTGAGAGAAGTGGAGCTTTGATTCACTTAATATTCCACTTGCTTGGATGCCTTTGATTTTGAGTTCTTGGAGGGAATCTCAACGATACTTTGGATACCTTTAGGAGTTAAGGAGGTGGTCAACCCCCCTATAAACAATCCTTTCTATCTACTCCAAGATTTGATTACACAATCTTCAACAAAAATGGCATATCTTTGTGATTATCCTGCACTTAAACCATATTAGGCATTCGAAGTATGACAACCCTTAATCACCATCTACAGTAAGAAACATATGACCATAATGTAATTAAATTTGAGAAAGTGAGACTAATAAGGGTAAAAAGGTGATAATTAACCCCTCAAAAGGTAGCTAATGATGGTTCTCATCATCACCCCCTACCAAATGGTTGCTCATCCTTTGAGAAACTTAGTCCTCCTTCTTCATCTCTTTTAGTGCCTTAGTGGCCCCTCTGACATCCCAAGGAAGAATTGAATGAGTTACCTCAGGAGGGTGTAATCCAAAATTCTTTTCTACCTCTTCCCATTCTTTGTCTTCTTGTTGTACTATTCAACAAACCCCCCATTTATTCTTATAATAATTAATATTGTAATAATAAATGGGGACCCTTGAAATTTTTTTCCAATAGTCTTAGCAAGTAAGAGTTTTCATTTTAAAACCATTTGTAATAAAAGCTTAGAGTTAAGTCACTAAGGACCAAGCATTTCTCGCTTTATCTCAAAGCGTAGAATCCAAATTAACGCAAATTAATCATAAGTCAGAATCCACGAAACGCAATCAGTAAAACCCTTTTATGAGACCAAATGTAGTGTTGAGAGTTTTCTAACTTAAAAGGCCTTTAAATATTCCTTAAGTCAATAAAGTGTCTATCTTAATAAAACAATATTTTGCATAAGGAAAAGCCGCTCAAAAATTCAATAAATATGCCGCACATCACAAATTGCAAAACATAAATGACTTATGAATTAACATATCCTTGACCTTGCGACCTTGCGATAGTGTGACATTGCAATATATCAACCTTGTAACATTGCGATATTGTGACTTCATGGTATTGTGATATTGCGATATATTATGATAGTGCAAATTTGTTGCATTGCGATATTGTGATTTTGTGATATTTCAATTTATCAGAATCACAGGATTAGGATCGCACTTAATTCATGCCAATTTGAAATATCATTCGGGACTTGCGATGCGATATTTTGATAAGACTTAAGAGGTATCACACATAGGCCTTGATGCATAATTAATAAAGATCAGCCACATTTACTCTTTTAAAGGCTTGATAAGATTTATATCTGTTTACTCATGCTTGCAATAAAAGTCTCATCCTTATAGAATTTACTGTGTTAATTGATTTTATGCTTTCATTTTCTCTCTACGTTTCATTCTATTTTCTCCATTGTTTAATTTCAGGAAACAGTTCTCAGAAATGAAAAAGAAAGGAAAAAATATAGTCAAGGCTACTGTATTTGAAGACTCGGACATGCATCCACTCTTTACTGATACTACATGCAACAAATATGGTGGAACTACATCATGAAAAGCAATGTATAATTTACTCGAGGATGAAAATCCAATGATACTAGAAATCAAAGCAACAATCGATGCTCAGATATCATTTGAGGCTTTTTATTTTGAAGCAACATGTTCTTTCCTACACATGATAGTTGCAAGGACCAAAATACCACCATACACGGATATGGTGAAATTTATTATTGACAATGAGTATATTTTAGACAGGACATTCAGAAATTCAAGGAAGGAATAATGGGGTCATTTACCTTAGATAATTTACGTAGAATGTATCACTTGCCAGAACCTTAGAAGCCCTAAGAAAAATATTTCATTGAGTAGCTCACAAAATAAAATCAAGAGCCGATAAATGTTATGCAGACTTGGAGGTCTGGCTCCAGCAAGTTCAAGTGGGAGAAATCTGGTATGTACCCAATTGCACCCTTATTAGTGCCACATAGCTATGTAGCTGTGATGATGTGTAGCCTGTTTGGAAAAGCTGACAGTACCAAGTTTTCCATGAAATGGGTTCCATTGATTGATGCAGTTGTTAATGCTACAATTATGAATTAAAGTTATATTTTTTCAAACAATTTGGATATGGCCATTAGACAATAGAGGCATAACAGAGTTGTTTCCACTCGGGTTATCCCTCCATTTTTTATGAGTGCATATGTAACAAATGATATTTGTTTTTTTTCATGATTTATAAACACGGGTTGGAATTGGACTCTGAAAGACGCTACTCCCATCCATGTTTATCATAAAATTTTATGGGAATCGCAGTTTCGCCCCCATTTTTACAAAATTTGTCAAAGTGTTATGTTGCCAATTTACCAAACCATTTTTGATGTAAAATCCCCCAAGCTTTTAGAGGAAGAAAAGATAGACATCTTTCCATTGGAAGGATGGTTTGGTGAGGAATAATTTACTTATATCATAGTTTTTGGGAGTATTTCAGCTCCACATGTTCTTCCATATTATGTTCCTGATAAGTAATTGGAAAGAGAGACTCCCTATCAAACAGTAGGGTAAGGTATTGTTGGCAATATGATGCAGAGTGTTGTCCTTGATGGCAACCTACTTGATAAATTTGATGGCAACCTATTTGATGAAGTTGTTCTTGATGGAAACCTATTGAACTTGATGTAAACCTACTTGATGAGTTAAGGGGGAGATTGTTGGCAATATGATACAATGTATTGATTTTGATGAAGGAAGGAATTCAGAAAGTGCCAGAATAATTTTGAACAAGGTATGTCACAAGGCATACGCAGTTTTATTAAGGAGAAGTCGCGTATGTACGCGTAAATTAACGTGTCAAGTTGCGTATGCCAATTTGCACTCTAATTTTATAAAACCAGGGGGCATTACCATGGTATTGGCCCAAAGTATTGAGTGCTTGATTATGTATTTGATCCCGTCCAAGAATACCATCGGAAGTGGTGTGGTTTTGGCTCATGGTATTGACAAAGGCTAAATCTATTTAAGGAGAAGAAAATCATAGTGCAAGGAGAGGAGAAAGTGTATGAGCTTTAATGAATACTTCACTCTGAAGTATATCTGCATGGTTGAACTCTGTTCTTAATTGATAGATCTGAATCTATGATGCACCTATGAATATGATGAAGGTTCAAGATCTCTAGATCTAGAGATGATGAATATCTAGGATGATCTGAAAAGAAGTGATGAAGACCTGGCGCAAATCTGATGAAGAAATTGAAAAAATCTGGGTAAGTTCATAGATCTGATCTGTTCTGCAAAGTTTATCTTTTATGGATATATACGTAGGTTCGTTTCATGAAAAGCGCGTGTATATGCGGATCTGATGAAATAAAAGCATGTATGGGCAGATAGGGTTTTCTGAGAAATGCACAAATGTATATGCGGGTTCGTTTCATGAAAAGCATGTGTATACGCGGGTCTGATTAAATAAAAGCGCGTATGGTATCTGAACCAATGATTGCTCAACCAATGAAATAAAAATGCTTATGGTATCTAAACCAATGATTGTGTTTCTGCATATCTATTCTGAAGTCTGGGTTATCTCTGATATTCTAGTTACCATGGTTTCATTGTTCTGTTTGAAGCATTGGGCGATGTATATTTGTTGATAAGTGAAGAGTTGAGTTGAAGCTTTTTGATCCAGTTTGAAAATTGCTGAAACGTGGTCTGTAGTGGTGTTGAGGGTCGAAGCCTTCAGTCAGGGGGTAGTAGCTCCCTTCCAGTGGTAGCTAGTAAATGAGAGCAGGGGGTTGTAGCTCCCTTCCAGGAGAGGCTGGTAAACGAGAGCAGGGGGTTGTAGCTCCCTTCCAGGAGAGGCTGGTAAACGAGAGAAGGTTGTAGTCATAGTGGGTGTCAAGTAATGTATGAGTCTACGCCAAAGACATGGTTGTAAGAAGTTTTCTTTATAATAAATATTGGGGTAATGAGACGACGATACGCAGGGTTTTCTCCCAACTTGGGTTTCACCTTAAATCCTTGTGTTCATGTGTGTTTCTTATGTGTGATGGTTTATTCTGTTTTTGTCGCACATGCTTACTTCTTAACATCCGATGAATAAATTGATGCAATGGTTTAAGAATCAAATTCATAATAAATCTCTAAGTATACGTAGTTTCCTTAAGGATATCTCGCGTATATACGCTAGTTTTGTTCTGAAGTATATGTTTGGATAGAAAAGAAAAGAAAAATTATCAAGAGTTTTCAAACATCGATTCACCCCCCCTCTCAGTATTTTTCCAAAAATTGGTATCAGAGCAGGTCCTTCTGAAAAAGCTTAGCCGCTAGAAGGAAGATCAAGCAAGATGAGCAATCAAGATGGAACAACATCTATCAAGCCTCCGCTCTTTAATGGAAGCAATTTAATCTTCTGGAAAACAAGGATGAGATCCTATCTTCAGTCTATGGGAACAAATTTATGGGCCATTTTTGAACAAGGATATAAATATCCAGCTACAATACCAACAGATCCGACTGAAAAGAAGAATTATGAATCAAATGCAAAGGCGGTCAATGCTATAACGGGAAGTCTGACTGAATCTGAATTTTTCAAAGTCATGCAGCTAAATACAACAAAGGAAATGTGGGACAAAATCATTCTAAGTTATGAAGGTGATGCAAAGGTAAAAAGTGCAAAACTCCAAACTCTCATAATTGAATATGAAAATTTGAAGATGCATAGTGATGAGAGTATTGCCAGTTTATTTTTACGTGTTGATGATGTTGTAAATCGTATGAGAAATATGGGAGAAACAATAACCGAATCCACTTTGGTTGAGAAAATTTTAAGATCGCTAACAGCAAAATTTGAGTCAAAAGTTTCTGCTCTTGAAGAAAAACAGGATCTTCAAAATCTTACTGTGGTACAACTTCATGGCATACTAACCGCATATGAAATGAGAAGAGGAGGACCATCTGAATTCAAAGAAGTTGTCTTCAGAGCTTCTACAAAAGGGAAAGAAGTACAAGAATCAGAAGGATCAGGATATATCTCAGAAGAAGATGCAGCAAATTTTGTAAAGAAACTCCAACTTGGCACAGGATGGTTCAGAGGTAAGCTTCCTTTCAAATGTTTTGAGTGTGGAAGAATTGGGCATTATGCTGCTAAGTGTCCTCATAAAGAAACACTTGCAAAATGGAAGGAAGTAGCAAGAAGGAATAAGAATCGGTTTAACACTAGAAAAAGTTACTATACTCATGAAGATAGTGATGGGTTATCTGATAGTGAGGAAGAATGTGAACAAGATCTTAGACTTCACATGGCATTTGAATCTAGAGAAGAAAAGGATACTTTTGTGGATGCTCTAGAGGACAATGACTTTCTTGAAGAAAATAATCAACTCAAAATACACTTAGAAGAAAGTAAAATACTCTTAGAAGAAAGGAAAATAACCATAGAGACTCTAGAAAAGCAGGTTGAAGAAGCAAAGAAACACATTGATAAATTAGAATGTGAAGTGGTAAGTCTAAGAAAATATTTTGAGAAAGTAAAGACTCTGAATCTTAGATTTGCTAAAGGATCTGAAACCTTAGATGAGATTATCAAGGTACAACGTTCTCCTCTTATAAAGACAGGTCTTGGATATACCGTAGAATCTTCTCAGGCTTCAGCACCAAATTATCTAAAAGCAGCTACAACTGGTTTACAAAATTCTGCCACTCAGCAAGGGAATAAAGAATCATTACAGGTAAAGCATGATCATCTCAATTCAAAGAACACTAACAGGAATATCTCTCAAAGAAACACTAATCAACAGTTAAATCCAAGTAGAAGATTTCATGATCGCAGAAATTTCTTCTTCAATGGACAATGTTTCTCATGTCACAATTTTGGTCATAAATTTGTTCAATGTGTTGCATATAAAACCATCATGACTAGAGAAGCAAGAAAGAAAAGGATTGAATTTGAGAAGAATACCTACAAAAACTTTTCTCCTCTTCTAAATGAAGTTGAATGTGCTTATTGCAATAACTTTGGGCACGAAGAATCTGAATGCAGGAGCAAAATTTAGCCAAAAGAGAATTATCCTTCAAATTCAGAAGTATGGAAAAATAAGGAATTACAGGTTGAAAATTGTGGCATAGCGTTATTTGTAGAAGGTGAAGAAAATCAATTGTACATTGATAGTGGATGCTCAAGACACATGACAGGTGACAAAAACAAACTTCTTGCATATAGTGCTCTAGAAAAGGAAAAGAAAGTTACATTTGGAAATGATACTCCTATTGTAATTAAATGAAAAGGGTCTGTGTTTCTAAAAGAAAAGGTGAAGGCTAATGATGTCATGTATGTGGATGGTTTAAGGAATAACCTATTAAGTGTAAGTCAAATGTGTGATCAAGGAACTGAAGTTGTCTTTAGTTCAAAAGAATGTGTGGTTTGTGATATTGATATAGGTAAAACAATTATAAAAGGAAAAAGAACTCCAAGCAACCTGTATGTATTGAAGAACTGCAAAGAACAATGTTACTTGAGTCAATCTTCAGAAAACTGGCTATGGAATAGAAGGTTGGGGCATCTAAGCTTCTCTCAAATCAATAAATCAATCAGACTTAATGATGTTCGTGGTCTTCCCAATATTACTCTACCTGAAAGTATCATATGCAAATCTTGCCAATTCGGCAAGCAGACCAGAGTGCAATTTAATGCCAAGGAAGGATCGTCAAGTAGGCCTCTTGAACTCATTCATACTGACATATGTGGACCTATGAGGAAAAAGTCACCTCGTGGTGACCAATACTATATCTTATTTATTGATGATTTCTCTAGAATGTGTTGGATTGGGTTGCTTAAACACAAAGACAAAGCATTTGAGAAATTTCAGATCTTCAACGCTCTGGTTGAAAATGAATTAGATCTAAAACTCAAATGTCTTAGATCTGATCGAGGAGGAGAATATACTTCAAATGAATTCCTTGAATTTTGTGAACAACATGGCATAAAAAGACAGTTCTCTGTAGCTAGCACTCCACAACAAAATGGCGTAGCAGAAAGAATGAATAGAACAATTCAACAAATGGCTAGAGCTATGCTTGATGATTCTGGAACACCTGACACATTTTGGGGAGAAGCAGCACATACAGCGGTAAACATTCTCAACAAGACACATGTTTGTGTAAATAGTGACAAAAATCCATATGAACTCTGGTATGGTAATTCTCCCTCTGTGAAGCATTTTAGAGTTTTTGGAAGTAAATGCTTTATCAAAAATAATGATGAAAAAGTTGGCAAGTTTGAACCTAGAGCGGATGAAGGAATAATTCTTGGTTACTCCTCTACAAGTAGAGCCTATAAATGTTACAATAAAATACTTCTGAAGATTGTTGAATGTATTGATGTTGTTATTGATGAGTCTCCTGCAGCCCCAAAAGAAGAAAAAAAAATAACAAATGAAGACGATGGTGACTTATGTCCTTTTACATCAAATAGCAATGATATAGACAATGAACCCAATGAATAACCTGAAGATGATTTATCTGAAAAAAATCCATCCAGATATGTTCAAAAGAATCATCCATAATCTCAAATTTTGGGAGATAAGGGATCAGGTGTACAAAAAAGAAGGACTCTTGTGGGATCTTCTAGCTATCTGGCATTTCTATCCACTATTTAACCACACAATGTCAATCAAGCTAGCAAAGAAGAATGTTGGATTCAAGCCATGAATGAAGAGCTTGATCAAATTGAAAAGAATCAAACTTGGGAATTAGTACCAAGACCTCATAAGAAAAATGTCATTGGAACTAAATGGATATTCAAAAACAAGTTAAATCAAAATGGGGATGTTGTAAGAAACAAAGCTAGACTTGTCTGCAAGGGGTATGCTCAACAAGAAGGTATAGACTTTGAAGAAAATTTTGCTCCGGTAGCTAGAATTGAAGCCATAAGAATGTTTCTTGCTTTTTCAAGCTTCCAACAAATCAAAGTTTATCAAATGGATGTTAAATCCGCTTTTCTCAATGGTGATCTAGAAGAAGAATTTTATATAGAACAACCAGAAGGATTCATTTTGGGAAATGATAAAAATCTTGTTTGTAGACTTAAAAAGGCTCTATATGGTCTGAAACAAGCTCCAAGGGCATGGTATTATCGTCTTGAAAAATATCTTCATCAACAAGGATTTTCAAAGGGGTCTACTGATAGAAACCTATACACAAAAATTGAAAATGACAAACTATTGATTGTGGTTGTATCTTTTGATGATATCATTTTTGGAAGCAATGAAGAATCTATGAGTCAGAAATTTGCTTCAGCTATGCAGCAGGAATTTGAAATGTCTTTACTTGGGGAACTAACATTATTTCTTGGCTTGCAAGTGCATCAAACTACAGATGGTATATTCTTATCACAAGCAAAATACCTTAAGAAAATTCTGAAGAAGTATGGCATGGAAGAGTGCAAACCTGTAAGTACACCAATGATAACCGGATGTAATCTCAGTTCTCATGATGATTCTCCCACGGTGAATCAACCAGAATACATATCTATGATAGGAAGTCTACTTTATCTCACTGGGACTAGACCAGACATTATGCATGCAGTTGGGATTGTTGGACGATTCCAAGCTAATCCAAAAGAGTCTCACCTTCAGGCTGTCAAAAGAATATTCAAATATCTACAAGGAACTCAAGACTTTGGACTATGGTATCCAAAGAATGCCGATCTTACTCTTCATGCTTACACTGATGCAGATTGGGCTGGAAATGTTGATGATCGGAAAAGAACTAGTGGTGGTGCATTCTATATGGGGCCCCAGTTAGTATGCTGGTTCAACAAGAAGCAAAACTCTATTGCCTTATCTACAGCAGAAGCAGAATATGTGGTTGCCGCATCATGTTGCACTCAACTTCTTTGGATGATGCAAACCTTACAAGACTTTCAAATCAAATTTTCACCTCCTATCTCCATCATGTGTGATAATACAAGTGCCATCAGCATCTCAAAGAATCCTGTTATGCATTCCAAGACCAAGCACATTCCCATCAAGTATCACTTTTTACGTGAACAAGTGCTTGAACAAAAGGTGAAGTTGGAGTATGTTCCCTCCAAAGAACAAGTTGCTGATATACTGACCAAACCTCTGCCCAGGGAAGCATTCGAATATCTCAGACAGAAGCTGGGAGTAGTCTCTGCCATGCAGAAAATCAGAACTGCTTAAATTCAAGAGATTAAATTGGATACGCGGGTTTCCTGAAAGACATTCGCGTATATACGCGAGTTTATAGAAAGAAAACCGCGTATGGTTAGTTGCTGACAAATTTTACTTGGGGTCAGCATTCTTCAGCACAGCTACAGTGCTGTTTGGTATCTCTGATGTTGTATGATATCTCTGGTGATGTTTCAGCTCTTATATTTCTATTTCATTCTTTGATATTGGGTGAAGATGCCTTGATGATTTGCTGTTGAAAGTGTTCAGGATGCACAAGCTAAGGGGGAGATGAAGGAGTGAAATGGCTCAAGAATAGGTGCACAGTTTCAGGGGGAGCATTAGCCTTGCTGAATGTAATGCATTGTTGGCATTATGATGATTCTGAAATATGATCTCTCTTGAGGTCTTTTTGATATTGGTTATAAAAATTCATATGTGTAATTTGATGAAAAGGCTATGACCTATGATGTAAATTGTAATATTTAGTCATGTAAAGGGCTCGGTCAAATTTGTAAACCCACTTGGTTGGGTACATGAGTCATATAAGTAAATCCACTTGGTTGGATCTTTGATGTAAGTATGAGTCCTTGGTTATAGAGTCATGTACTTCATTGAAAAATATGTTTGAAGATTCAGCATGAACTCAGGGGGAGCATGGTAACTTCAGTGCACATCAGATCTACAAAGCTCTTATTTCTACATGAGAAGAAAAACCTTGTTTTGGTTTTGATCTGCCCTTTGCCCTTGATGTCAAAGGGGGAGAGTAGTATCATGGTGTTTGAATAGGGGGAGAATATCATGGTGCTTTCATAATGATTATAATGAATGTATCTATCTGTTGCAATGATCAAACACCATCATGGTTGCCATCAAGTCCAAAGGGGGAGATTGTTGGCAATATGATGCAGAGTGTTGTCCTTGATGGCAACCTACTTGATAAAGTTGATGGAAACCTATTTGATGAAGTTGTTCTTGATGGAAACCTATTGAACTTGATGGAAACCTACTTGATGAGTTAAGGGGGAGATTGTTGGCAATATGATACAATGTATTGACTTTGATGAAGAAAGGAATTCAGAAAGTGCCAGAATAATGTTGAACAAGGTATGTCACAAGGCATACGCAGTTTTATTAAGGAGAAGTCGCGTATATACGCGTAAATTAATGTGCCAAGTTGCGTATGCCAATTTGTGCTCTAATTTTATAAAACCAGGGGGCATTACCATGGTATTGGCCCAAAGTATTGAGCGCTTGATTATGTATTTGATCCCATCCAGGAATACCATCGGAAGTGGTGTGGTTTTGGCTCATGGTATTGACAAAGGCTAAATCTATTTAAGGAGAAGAAAATCATAGTGCAAGGAGAGGAGCAAGTGTCTGGGCTTTAATGAATACTTCACTCTGAAGTATATATGCATGGTTGAAATCTGTTCTTAATTGATAGATCGGAATCTATGATGCACCTATGAATATGATGAAGGTTCAAGATATCTAGATCTAGAAATGATGACTATCTAGGATGATCTGAAAAGAAGTGATGAAGACTTGGCGCAAATCTGATGAAGAAATTGAAAAAATTTGGGTAAGTTCATAGATCTGATCTGTTCTGCAAAGTTTATCTCTTATAGATATACACGCAGGTTCATTTCATGAAAAGCGTGTGTATACGCGGATCTGATGAAATAAAAGCGCGTATGGGTAGTTAGGGTTTTTTGAGAAATGCACAGATGTATATGAAGGTTCGTTTCATGAAAAGCGCATGTATACGCAGGTCTGATTAAATAAAAGCACATATGGTATCTGAACCAATGATTGCTCAAGGTTGAATGTGTTTCTGCATATCTATTCTGAAGTCTGGGTTATCTCTAATATTCTAGTTACCGTGGTTTCACTGTTTTGTTTGAAGCATTGGGCGATGTATATTTATTGATAAGTGAAAAGTTGAGTTGAAGCTGTTTGATCTAGTTTGAAAATTGATGAAATTTGGTCTGCAGTGGTGCTGAGGGTCGAAGCCTTCAGTGAGGGGGTAGTAGCTCCCTTCCAGTGGTAGCTGGTAAATGAGAGCAGGGGGTTGTAGCTCCCTTCAAGGAGAGGCTGGTAAACGAGGGCAGGGGGTTGTAGCTCCCTTCCAGGAGAGGCTGCTAAACGAGAGAAGGTTGTAGCCCTCTGCAGGTGGGTGCCTACATGTTGGTATGAGTCTGCGCCAGCACATGGTTGTAAGAAGTTTTCTTTATAATAAATATTGAAGGTTGAGACGACGGCAGTGGTGGTTTTCTCCCGACTTGGGTTTCCACCTTAAATCTTGGTGTTCATGTGTGTTGCTTATGTGTGATGGTTTATTCTGTTTTTACTGCACATGCTTACTGCTTAACATTTGATGAATAAATGATGCAATGGTTTAAAAATCAAATTCATAATAAAATCTCTAAGCATATGCGAGTTTCCTTAAGGATATCCGTGTATATACGCTAGTTTTGTTCTGTAAAGTAGCATATGGGTTTTGAGAAAAGAAAAGTAAAAAGTTTATCAGTTAGCTCTAAATACTGATTCACCCCCCCTCTCAGTATTTTTCCCAACAGGTATTACCAAAACCCTCAAAGATATGAAGAAATATATCTGGCCAATTTTCCCAGTGCAATGTGGTTCTTTTGCATTATTTTATTTTGGACACACATAAATCTAGATACAGAATATTGCATGCTTGAATATGGCTACTATGCGAGGAATACAATATGACCCTAACAAAGCCGCTCAAGACTTCACTACTATGGTCAAAACTAGACAGTTCATTCACAACAAATATGAATTTGACGATCTCTTTGAAAAGCTTGAGACATTCTCATAGGTATTACATTTATCATCAATCAAACTGACTCGAGTCAACCTCAATCGTTTTCACATATAAAATAATAAAATATTGACAAGGGTCCCTTTGGACCTATTACAAATTGAGGAAATAAGAGAACCTACTCCCACCATAAGCCTGAAGGAAAATTCCAATCACAATTCTGATCAAGAATATCTAGAGAAGTCAGTTCAAGGTTCAGAACATTCTGAACATCAATCAC
Organism: Pinus albicaulis; assembly: GCA_034641835.2. Classification (NCBI taxonomy): domain Eukaryota; kingdom Viridiplantae; phylum Streptophyta; class Pinopsida; order Pinales; family Pinaceae; genus Pinus; species Pinus albicaulis. The sequence goes on from CM076581.1 coordinate 670,873,644, forward strand.
AGAATCATGAAGAAAACTCTAAGGAATATCTTGAGAAGGATACCAAGAAAAATCTCAGAGAAACGGCTAAAGAGACCTTGATTGAGGGGAAATTGGAGATTGAATATACACAGTTCCAAGCAAAGATGATCATAGTCAATGACATGGATAAAGAACAGGAGTGATTCAGAAAAAATCTCCAAGTAAAACATACATAGAAAGGTATTGAAGGAACGTCTAGATTTTAGACCCCTAAACAGACCCTACATGTTACAAATCTAGAAGCAGACGTTGAAATCATCCTGGTCTACCCTCTTCGCGCTCGAATCTGCCTCAGGCTGAGGAAGGAAAAACTAGAGGCAACATCAAACCAAGCTCAGCCTCGTAGCTAGCCCTACGAGGATAGGAGAGGGCTCTCTCCAGTCAATCTCGATAAAATGAGCAATAGGGTGCGAGATGACTAAAAATGGGAACTGATTTTAGGCTAGTAAATAGATATGAATGAGGTTTTTGATAAATGGATGAATTTTCTGGGCAGCTTGGGATCAAGAAACAGCATGAAACATAGATTTAATCAAAGGCACAGGGTATTTCATAAGGCGAGATAGGAATGAAGTTTAACAATCAAATTTGAAATAATATGGGGTGAAAGACTGTTTAAAAAGTTGAAAAGGGAATTAATCAATGAGTCCTTTACAGACAGAAGAAAACATAGAACATCTGAACACCTCAAGGTAGAGCAATGACTGAATTCTACCTTTCTTACTGTAAAGTATTCAGTTGGAAACGATTATGAATGAGCTATGAAACATTACAAAAGACATATTAAACAGAAGAAAAACATATGTTAAACTTCACACCACAAGAATCTTATAACTCAGAGCTGTACCATTTAATTATTCCTCCGTCAAACTGTACAGTGAGAGCACTGGGTTTTTTCCTCCCACAGCTTTTCAGAATTCTCTCTTACAAGTAATTTTTCAATACAATAAATAGACTATGCTAGAAGAAAACAGATCGACCCAAAAACAAGGGTGTTGTTTCAACTGAAATTGCAGAAATAGAAAAAACTATTCTTCTGTTCTAAAAACAGAGCAACGTTTCCCTTAAAATCTTCTGATGGCCAATTAAGAGACAAATATTGGAGCGCAGATCCATTTGGATTATTAACTGAAGTCATTAATAGGAGATCGATCTTGTTCTTCTGCTGTGGTAGGTAGTCTTGATTTATTTTTAGCCTTTGACTTTTCACTTTCCCCTTTTTTTGTCTCCATTTTGTTTCCCATTCAATTATGCCCCAGTTCAGCACCACCTCAAAATATTTTCCTATTATCACTCAAAATTAACTACAAAACCAACTACCCATTGTTGCATCCACTAATTTTCCCGTTGATCATGAAAGATGATATGAAGAGGCTCATACTAAAGGGTACGTTATGCAGGGGCCACCTAAGTCCCAGTTGCCACCTAATACACATTGCACACTTGGCGTTATTATTTTGTGCCATGCCGTTTCAAGATTACAGGTGGTTTCCTTTCATGATAATCATACCTGCGAACCTTATGATCCCATCCAGCTGTTGCAAAAATTCTGTTATCTCTCCTTAATTTACAAAGTCATAAAATTGAACCATTGGCTCCTGATCATTCTCATAAACAACATTAAGCTTCCCCAAGCAAACAATGCCAAAGGGTGAATCAATGCCCATCTTCAAGAGAAGATCCTCATGTATCTCAGTGGTGACAGCAACAACTTCTGGCTTACCCCTGACAGCATTCTCAATCCATTTCCTGATCGCTGGTTTATCAATTTCGTGCTTAAAGAGATCAAAGAGATGGAAAGTTGATGCCTCAAAATTGAGATCCACAGTAATTAGAGCCTCCCCTTCAAAACTGGGCCCTGCCAATACAGTACCAGAAGGGAAAAAATAACGCTTCCACAGTGGATTGGGATACATGTTCTAGAATTGTACATAAAGACCTGGCAAGCTCTCTCAAAGACCTGTGAGAACAAGATATAGAGTTGGAAGGCACAAGCATTTTGATGAGTGAACAGAGAATATTAATGTTCTGTTCAACCAAATCCAACTGAGCATGTCGCACCATAAAACACCAAAGCTCTAGAAAAAGTACCCGACAAAGGGCATGTGGGTGAACTATATTCCGAAATAGGAATGATTCAACCTCCATCCATGCTGTGCTTGGAGAAACCGCAATTAAAAACATTTTCATCACATGCAATATAGAAGGAACATAAACTTCCAAGTAAAATTTGTTGTAGAGTCTGAACGAGAAATATTTGGAAATTGAGCCTGTAGTGTGGATACATAAAGGTCTTCTTGAGCCATGACATCTAAAAGCCAATCAAGCTTTTTTTGATATACCAAGCACAATTTTAGCTCCAAGATCTGACGGGTTTTGTAAAAGATTGAGAAGCACGGCTAATCGTGCAAAACAATAAAATTCTCCTGTGCTCCCTCCTGGAAGAAAATAATTCACCTAGGATGGTTTCCTCTCCTTGAACATCAGCAGCACTTTCCTCTGATAATGAAATTTTAATGTTTAGAAACAGTCTGTCAAGAACTTCCAATTTAAATTCCAACTCTGCTTCACCAGAAATTAGTAACAAACATAGAAAAATGAAAGATGCGGGCTCCAAAATCTCTGCCAACGCCTCAGATGCAGCTTGTAGATGTTCCTGATTGCTTAGCACAAAGCACAGAGTTGAGATTTTCAAGACACATGATATGATATCATCATAGACTCCTAAAGCTTGGCATGGATAGCTAGATGAAATTCGTACAACATTTATCAGATAAAACTTTATAGGAATGCAGGACCTTCTAGCTTTAGTATCTGTGACAGAATGCAAATCGGTGTTACCAACTGGAGACTGCAGTATCCATAATTCTGTCGAAAGCTTCAATGAATCAGTGGCCAGAGATATCAGGGTTAAAATAATGTTTGATATGTTCACTTTGCTACCCATAACCTCCTTGCCAACCTCTAGCTGTAGCAAGGATACAACACCTTTCCATGATATGTTCAGAATTGTAAACCAAATTCCCTCCACCCGTGGTTGCTAATATTCCCAGCTCATATAAATTTTCTATTGTATAGGATGCTATATGAACAATATGAGGCATGACTTCCTTTCTGCCATCATTTACAGAAATGCCATCTTTTTGATAAGTTTTCATCAGGTCAGAATTGGAATTTATGCTCCTGCAATAAATGGAGGAGAGTCTTATCGCTGCACCAAGGAGCTCCTGCCCTGCTTTGAGAATTTATGATTCGGAATGCATTTTCTTGATATCAGAATTGAATCTTTAATTAGGTTCAGCTGCTCTGAAATAAAATCCTCCACTACCAATAACAACTGATCTTCAAACACTTGGAGACAAATAAACTGAATCGAATTGAGTTTTGATGGAGCGAAGATGAATTTTTGGCTTTGAGGCTCGGTGCGTCGCGCGCACAGCTAGTGCGCCGCGTCGTGCCTATGCACCGCGCATGACTTGTATGCATCGCGCGCACTGCCAACACACAGCCACGATTCTCAAATGCAATTTTCGCCCTCAAACACAATTTTCGCCCTCTCTTCACTTTGAATTGACTTCCATTCAAGTTTTGGATGCATATGAATGTTTTAAACATATGAAAGTGCTTTTAAACTTATGGAGTTTGATTCTTTGACTTAAAAAAAACCCATTATTTGAAGATTTCGGCACTTTCACAACTTGAAATAAACTCAGTTTTTTGCACTTGACTTTTTGGCTTGAATAATGTTTTCTTGATTGACTTTTTGCAGGGATGGTGGCGTGGGACTTCAGCAAAAGGGGCTGCATGCGAAACATCTTTAACTGAAAAACTTGAATAATTACGAATTTAATTTTGAAGAAGAAATACCCTCAAGCATCCTTAATGATGAAATTTTGAACTGAAAACATATGGAAAACCTCCTCATGGCCTGCGAGCGTTACTGAAGCATTTTGAGAACAAATGTCTGCAAACCCTAGACCTATGACTCCTGTTTGACCAACCCAGCACTTAATGACTGCAAATGACGAGAAATGAACCTTGGTGAATTTGACTCTAACGAAGGACTGACAGGACCGTGTCTAACATTGGCTCCAATGGGGATGGCAGCTGCCGCTTCTTGGAGGTGCCAAGAACTGCAGATATTTGGGAGAGCAGACAGTGCCTCCATCCATTGGGCAATGGAATCACTATTGCGACAAACCACACAAGATTTAACTCATTTATTGATTGAAACTTGACTGAAAAGACTAAAAAACTGACTCGACAAATGACTCAAAATGACTAAGACCTGAACTTAAAACTTAAAGCTTGATGGAAGTACATGACCACCTGTGTTTATTACAAGACAACATACCATCAAACTATATCAAAATGCCAATGTAACCAATCAAGCAGATGCCTTCTTGATTGATTCCCCTGATCAGATCTACTGGTCAACAATAAATATTGATCACTGGGCATCCAAAAAAATAGCTGACCATGATCTCCTTCATCACTGAACACTGCAATAAACACCTTCACAGCTGACTGCAACAGATTAGCCATTGGATCCTGAAAAACATGAAGATTTACCTCCTACTGAAGAAACAAGGTGTCTTTTTCTCCTGCTTCTAATTCTGATCTTCCTTCATCATGTACTTCAGTAACAATATGTTCCTGGGCTTCAAAAAATTCTGAACAGGTGGATGAGCAGATCTCTTCTTCAAAGAACATTTCAACACATGAGACATATGAAAAAGAAACTGAAAGGGAATCCTGAATGTTCTGATCTCCTATAGCCTGAATATATTGTAGGTCATCTTCATATGACATGACAGCCAGATTATCATTATATTCATCAATCATAAGGAAGACAACTTCAGCTGATTCTTGATGCTCAACACTATCATTTCTATCATCTAGCATAACTTCATCAAGAGAAACTTTTTCATTAACTGACTGGATTACCTCTTTATGAAGACTCTGTTCTAATGAACTGAAAACATTTGGATCCATAACTGTGTCTTCTGTATTCCAGATGAACTCAACAACAAATTTCTCCTTGATGGGATTCAGCACAAGGTATGCTTGGTCATCACGATCTGAAACTGAAACATAAGTAGCTGACTGGTCATTATCACAATCTGAAATTGAAACCTGACTTCCCTGCATGTTGTCTTCTTCTGTGGGTAGATTTGAAATGAGAATTTCTCTTTCACCATCTTCAACCATATGGCAAACTTCAACTTCAACCTGCTGATCTATAAAGCTGCTTACAGGACTGTCCTCCTTTTCAAAAAAGGAAGAAGTTCCACCATCACCCTCTTGACCATGTGCACACTGCAGATCTGTGTTATCTTGAGCTGTAACATGACCTTTCAATAGCTGATCTATCTCATCTTCAGACAGAGGAGATAATGCCCTTTGTTTTCTTCGGCTCAAACAGTGATTGTCTTCATTGATTTCAAGTGAAGGAGTGTACTAATTCTCCTCATACTGCTGATCCATTTCATGTAATTCCTGTTGACTGTCAAGATGCAAAAATCCCTTCATCTTCCACCGTACTAAGATCTTGATCCTACTGCAAATTTTCATGATCGTCTTTATGCTGCTGAAATGAATTTTCATACAGGGCTTCCATGATCTCATCATCCATGAAATTATCATCTTCATAATATTTCTAAGGGCTTTCAATGAAAAGTAGAAGCATATTTGCAACGGAGTATGAACTAAATTTAATGATGGATAAGATGTTTGATATCTTTCAATAGACAAGGCATGAAAATCCTCTAAACAATAAATACGAGCCCGACGGCAAATTTTCATACCAAGATTAGGCTTCACCTTCCCGAGTGGCAGAATATCTTCATCAAGCAATCTTCGGGAAAATCCACCTTCAACTTGCGAATATGCATGTGAAATCTAACTAGATGTAAAGCAGCATCCTTCTTACCATCATCGTTACACGTACGTAGATTCCTTGACCAATCTACCTTAGGTATCTATTCGGAAAACCTGGAATGTGATCTCGGCTCATGGGAGCGTATCTTCTTGTGATTCGGTCCATCTTGAAAATCTGACAGCTAATGATCTCCCTGCAGTGAAGTCACTATGAAGCATTGATTTCTGGATTGTTCTGTGAATGAAGTCGCCAGGTGAATGTTTTTAGCCTTGCGATGTCTGACCATTGTTCACCATCAACGATCAGATCTAAACTTTGTCATCTGTTACCAGGGAAGACTTCCCCAGTATGGTCGCCACTATGTTAGCGCTCGAATCTGCCTCAGGCTGAGGAAGGCAAAACTCGAGGCAACATCAAACCAAGCTCAGCCTCGTAGCTAGCCCTATGAGGACAGGAGAGGGCTCTCTCCAGTCAATCTCGATAAAATGAGCAATAGGGTGTGAGATGACTAAAAATGGGAACTGATTTTAGGTTAGTAATTAGACATGAATGAGGTTTTTGATAAATGGATGAATTTTCTGGGCAGCGTGGGATCAAGAAACAACATGAAACAAAGATTTAATCAAAGGCACAGGGTATTTAATAAGGCGAGATAGGAATGATGTTTAACAATCAAATTTGAAATAATATGGGGTGAAAGACTGTTTAAAAAGCTGAAAAGGGCATTAATAAATGAGTCCTTTACAGATAGAAGAAAACATAGAACATTTGAACACCTCAAGGCAGAGCAATGACTGAATTCTACCTTTCTTACTGTAAAGTATTCAGTTGGAAACGATTATGAATGAGCTATGAAACATTACAAAAGACATATGAAACAGAAGAAAAACATATGTTAAAATTCACACCACAAGAATCTTATAACTCAGAGCTGTACCATTTAATTATTCCTCCATCAAACTGTACAGTGAGAGCACTGGGTTTTTTCCTCCCACAGCTTTTCAGAATTCTCTCTTACAAGTAATTTTTCAATACAATAAATAAAGTATGCTAGAATAAAACAGATCGACCCAAAAACAAGGGCGTTGTTTCAACTGAAATTGCAGAAATAGAAAAAACTATTCTTCTGTTCTAAAAACATACCAACGTTTCCCTTAAACTCTTCTGATGGCCAATTAAGAGACAAATATTGGAGCGCAGATCCATTTGGATTATTAACTGAAGTCATTAATAGGAGATCGATCCTATTCTTCTGCTGTGGTAGGTAGTCTTGATTTATTTTTAGCCTTTGACTTTTCACTTTCCCCTTTTTTTGTCTCCATTTTGTTTCCCATTCAATTATGCCCCAGTTCAGCACCACCTCAAAATATTTTCCTATTATCACTCAAAATTAACTACAGAAACCAACTACCCATTGTTACATCCACTAATTTTCCCGTTGATCATGAAAGATGATATGAAGAGGCTCATACTAAAGGGTACGTTATGCAAGGGCCACCTAAGTCCCAGTTGCCACCTAATACACATTGCACACTTGGCATTATTATTTTGTGCCATGCCGTTTCAAGATTACAGGTGGTTTGCTTTCATGATAATCATACCTGCGAACCTTATGATCCCATCCAGCTGTTGCAAAAATTCTGTTATCTCTCCTTAATTTACAAAGTCGTAAAATTGAACCATTGGCTCCCGATCATTCTCATAAACAGCGTTAAGCTTCCCCAAGCAAACAATGCCAAAGGGTGAATCAATGCCCATATTCAAGAGAAGATCCTCATGTATCTCAGTGGTGACAGCAACAGCTTCTGGCTTACCCCTGGCAACATTCTCAATCCGTTTCCTGATCGCTGGTTTATCAATTTCGTGCTTAAAGAGATCAAAGAGATGGAAAGTTGATGCCTCAAAATCGAGATCCACAGTAATTAGAGCCTCCCCTTCAAAATTGGGCCCTGCCAATACAGTACCAGAAGGGAAAAAATAACGCTTCCACAGTGGATTGGGATACATGTTCTAGAATTGTACATAAAGACTTGGCAAGCTCTCTCAAAGACTTGTGAGAACAAGATATAGAGTTGGAAGGCACAAGCATTTTGATGAGTGAACAGAGAATATTAATGTTCTTTTCAACCAAATCCGACTGAGCATGTCGCACCATAAAACACCAAAGCTATAGAACAAGTACCCGACAAAGGGCATGTGGGTGAACTATATTCCGAAATAGGAATGATTCAACCTCCATCCATACTCTGCTTGGAGAAACCGTAATTAAAAAAAATTTCATCACATGCAATATAGAAGGAAACATAAACTTCCAAGTAAAATTTGTTGTAGAGTCTGAATGAGAAATATTTGGAAATTGAGCTTGTAGTGTGGATACATAAATGTCTTCTTGAACCATGACATCTAAAATCCAATCAAGCTTTTTTTGATATACCAAGCACAATTTCAGCTCCAAGATCTGACGGGTTTTGTAAAATATTGAGAAGCACGGCTAATCGTGCAAAACAATAAAATTCTCCTGTCCTCCCTCCTGGAAGAAAATAATTCACCTAGGATGGTTTCCTCTCCTTGAACATCAGCAGCACTTTCCTCTGATAATGCACTTTTAATGTTTGAAACAGTCTGTCAAGAACTTCCAATTTAAATTCCAACTCTGCTTCACCAGAAATTAGTAACAAACATAGAAAAATGAAAGATGCGGGCTCCAAAATCTCTGCCAACGCCTCAGATGCAGCTTGTAGATGTTCCTGATTGCTTAGCACAAAGCACAGAGTTGAGATTTTCAAGACACATGATATGATATCATCATAGACTCTGAAAGGTTGGCATGGATAGCTAGATGAAATTCGTACAACATTTATCAGATAAAACTTTATAGGAATGCAGGACCTTCTAGCTTCAGTATCTATGACATAATGCAAATCGGTGTTACCAACTGGAGACTGCAGTATCCATAATTCTGTCGAAAGCTTCAATGAATCAGTGGCCAGAGATATCAGGGTTAAAATAATGTTTGATATGTTCACTTTGCTACCCATAACCTCCTTGCCAACCTCTAGTTGTAGCAAGGATACAACACCTTTCCATGATATGTTCAGAATTGTAAACCAAATTCCCTCCACCCGTGGTTGCTAATATTCCCATCTTATATAAATTTTCTATTGTATAGGATGCTATATGAACAATATGAGGCATGACTTCCTTTCTGCCATCATTTACAGAAATGCCATCTTTTTGATAAGTTTTCATCAGGTCAGAATTGGAATTTATGCTCCTACAATAAATGGAGGAGAGTCTTATTGCTGCACCGAGGAGCTCCTGCCCTGCTTTGAGAATTTATGATTCGGAATGCATTTTCTTGATATCAGAAATTGAATCTTTAATCAGGTTCAGCTGCTCTGAAATAAAATCCTCCACTACGAATAACAACTAATCCTCAAACACTTGGAGACAAATAAACTGAATCGAATTGAGTTTTGATGAGCGAAGATGAATTTTTGGCTTTGAGGCTCGGTGCGCCGCGTCGTGCCTATGCGCCACGTGTGACTTGTATGTGTCGCGCGCACTGCCAACACACAGCCACGATTCTCAAACGCAATTTTCGCCCTCAAACACAATTTTCGCCCTCTCTTCACTTTGAATTGACTTCCATTCAAGTTTTGGATGCATATGAATGTTTTAAACATATGAAAGAGCTTTTAAACTTATGGAGTTTGATTCTTTGACTTAAAAAAAACCCATTATTTGAAGATTTCGGCACTTTCACAACTTGAAATAAACTCAGTTTTTTGCACTTGACTTTTTGGCTTGAATAATGTTTTCTTGATTGAATTTTTGCAGGGATGGTGGCGTGGGACTTCAGCAAAAGGGGCTGCATGCGAAACATCTTTAACTGAAAAACTTGAATAATTACGAATTTAATTTTGAAGAAGAAATACCCTCAAGCATCCTTAATGATGAAATTTTGAACTGAAAACATATGGAAAACCTCCTCATGGCCTGCGAGCGTTACTGAAGCATTTTGAGAACAAATGTCTGCAAACCCTAGACCTATGACTCCTGTTTGACCAACCCAGCACTTAATGACTGCAAATGACGAGAAATTAACCTTGGTGAATTTGACTCTAACGAAGGACTGACAGGACCGTGTCTAACATTGGCTCCAATGGGGATGGCAGCTGCCGCTTCTTGGAGGTGCCAAGAACTGCAGATATTTGGGAGAGCAGACAGTGCCTCCATCCATTGGGCAATGGAATCACTATTGCGACAAACCACACAAGATTTAACTCATTTATTGATTGAAACTTGACTGAAAAGACTGAAAAACTGACTCGACAAATGACTCAAAATGACTAAGACCTGAACTTAAAACTTAAAGCTTGATGGAAGTACATGACCACCTGTGTTTATTACAAGACAACATACCATCAAACTATATCAAAATGCCAATGTAACCAATCAAGCAGATGCCTTCTTGATTGATTCCCCTGATCAGATCTACTGGTCAACAATAAATATTGATCACTGGGCATCCAAAAAAATAGCTGACCATGATCTCCTTCATCACTGAACACTGCAATAAACACCTTCACAGCTGACTGCAACAGATTAGCCATTGGATCCTGAAAAACATGAAGATTTACCTCCTACTGAAGAAACAAGGTGTCTTTTTCTCCTGCTTCTAATTCTGATCTTCCTTCATCATGTACTTCAGTAACAATATGTTCCTGGGCTTCAAAAAATTCTGAACAGGTGGATGAGCAGATCTCTTCTTCAAAGAACATTTCAACACATGAGACATATGAAAAAGAAACTGAAAGGGAATCCTGAATGTTCTGATCTCCTATAGCCTGAATATATTGTAGGTCATCTTCATATGACATGACAGCCAAATTATCATTATATTCATCAATCATAAGGAAGACAACTTCAGCTGATTCTTGATGCTCAACACTATCATTTCTATCATCTAGCATAACTTCATCAAGAGAAACTTTTTCATTAACTGACTGGATTACCTCTTTATGAAGACTCTGTTCCAATGAACTGAAAACATTTGGATCCATAATTGTGTCTTCTGTATTCCAGATGAACTCAACAACAAATTTCTCCTTGATGGGATTCAGCACAAGGTATGCTTGGTCATCACGATCTGAAACTGAAACATAAGTAGCTGACTGGTCATTATCACAATCTGAAATTGAAACCTGACTTCCCTGCATGTTGTCTTCTTCTGTGGGTAGATTTGAAATGAGAATTTCTCTTTCACCATCTTCAACCATATGGCAAACTTCAACTTCAACCTGCTGATCTATAAAGCTGCTTACAGGACTGTCCTCCTTTTCAAAAAAGGAAGAAGTTCCACCATCACCCTCTTGACCATGTGCACACTGCAGATCTGTGTTAACTTGAGCTGTAACATGACCTTTCAATAGCTGATCTATCTCATCTTCAGACAGAGGAGATAATGCCCTTTGTTTTCTTCGGCTCAAACAGTGATTGTCTTCATTGATTTCAAGTGAAGGAGTGTACTGATTCTCCTCATACTGCTGATCCATTTCATGTAATTCCTGTTGACTGTCAAGATGCAAAAATCCCTTCATCTTCCACCGTACTAAGATCTTGATCCTACTGCAAATTTTCATGATCGTCTTTATGCTGCTGAAATGAATTTTCATACAGGGCTTCCATGATCTCATCATCCATGAAATTATCATCTTCATAATATTTCTCGAGGCTTTCAATAAAAGTAGAAGCATATTTGCAACAGTCATGAACTAAATTTAATGATGGATAAGATGTTTGATATCTTTCAATGAACAAGGCATGAAAATCCTCTAAACAATAAATACAGGCCAGCGGCAAATTTTCATACCAAGATTGGGCTTCACCTTCCAGAGTGGCCAGGAATATCTTCATCAAGCAATCTTCAGGAAAATCCACCTTCAACTTGCGAATATGCATGTGAAATCTAACTAGATGTAAAGCAGCATCCTTCTTACCATCATCGTTAAACGTACGTAGATTCCTTGACCAATCTACCTTGGGCATCTTATTCGGAAAACCTGGAATGTGATCTCGGCTCATGGGAGCGTATCTTCTTGTGATTCGGTCCATCTTGAAAATCTGACAGCTAATGATCTCCCTGCAGTGAAGTCACTATGAAGCATTGATTTCTGGATTGTTCTGTGAATGAAGTCGCCAGGTAAATGTTTTTAGCCTTGCGGTGTCTGACCATTGTTCACCATCAACGATCAGATCTAAACTTTGTCATCTGTTACCGGGGAAGACTTCCCCAGTATGGTCGCCACTATGTTAGCGCTCGAATCTGCCTCAAGCTGAGGAAAGCAAAACTCGAGGCAACATCAAACCAAGCTTAGCCTCGTAGCTAGCCCTACGAGGACAGGAGAGGGCTCTCTCTAGTCAATCTCGATAAAATGAGCAATAGGGTGCGAGATGACTAAAAATGGGAACTGATTTTAGGCTAGTAAATAGATATGAATGAGGTTTTTGATAAATGGATGAATTTTCTGGGAAGCGTGGGATCAAGAAACAACATGAAACAGAGATTTAATCAAAGGCACAGGGTATTTCATAAGGCGAGATAGGAATGAAGTTTAACAATCAGATTTGAAATAATATGGGGTGAAAGACTGTTTAAAAAGCTGAAAAGGGAATTTATCAATGTGTCCTTTACAGACAGAAGAAAACATAGAACATCTGAACACCTCAAGGTAGAGCAATGAATGAATTCTACCTTTCTTACTGTAAAGTATTCAGTTGGAAACGATTATGAATGAGCTATGAAACATTACAAAAGACATATGAAACAGAAGAAAAACATATGTTAAACTTCACACCACAAGAATCTTATAACTCAGAGCTGTACCATTTAATTATTCCTCCGTCAAACTGTACAGTGAGAGCACTGGGTTTTTTCCTCCCACAGCTTTTTAGAATTCTCTCTTACAAGTAATTTTTCAATACAATAAATAGACTATGCTAGAAGAAAACAGATCGACCCAAAAACAAGGGCGCTGTTTCAACTGAAATTGCAGAAATAGAAAAAACTATTCTTTTGTTCTAAAAACAGACCAACGTTTCCCTTAAAATCTTCTGATGGCCAATTAAGAGACAAATATTGGAGCGCAGATCCATTTGGATTATTAACTGAAGTCATTAATAGGAGATCGATCTTGTTCTTCTGCTGTGGTAGGTAGTCTTGATTTATTTTTAGCCTTTGACTTTTCACTTTCCCCTTTTTTTGTCTCCATTTTGTTTCCCATTCAATTATGCCCCAGTTCAGCACCACCTCAAAATATTTTCCTATTATCACTCAAAATTAACTACAGAAACCAACTACCCATTGTTGCATCCACTAATTTTCCCGTTGATCATGAAAGATGATATGAAGAGGCTCATACTAAAGGGTACGTTATGCAAGGGCCACCTAAGTCCCAGTTGCCACCTAATACACATTGCACACTTGGCATTATTATTTTGTGCCATGCCGTTTCAAGATTACAGGTGGTTTCCTTTCATGATAATCATACCTGCGAACCTTATGATCCCATCCAGCTGTTGCAAAAATTCTGTTATCTCTCCTTAATTTACAAAGTCGTAAAATTGAACCATTGGCTCCCGATCATTCTCATAAACAGCGTTAAGCTTCCCCAAGCAAACAATGCCAAAGGGTGAATCAATGCCCATCTTCAAGAGAAGATCCTCATGTATCTCAGTGGTGACAGCAACAGCTTCTGGCTTACCCCTGGCAACATTCTCAATCCGTTTCCTGATCGCTGGTTTATCAATTTCGTGCTTAAAGAGATCAAAGAGATGGAAAGTTGATGCCTCAAAATCGAGATCCACAGTAATTAGAGCCTCCCCTTCAAAATTGGGCCCTGCCAATACAGTACCAGAAGGGAAAAAATAACGCTTCCTCAGTGGATTGGGATACATGTTCTAGAATTGTACATAAAGACTTGGCAAGCTCTCTCAAAGACTTGTGAGAACAAGATATAGAGTTGGAAGGCACAAGCATTTTGATGAGTGAACAGAGAATATTAATGTTCTTTTCAACCAAATCCGACTGAGCATGTCGCACCATAAAACACCAAAGCTATAGAACAAGTACCCGACAAAGGGCATGTGGGTGAACTATATTCCGAAATAGGAATGATTCAACCTCCATCCATGCTGTGCTTGGGGAAACCGCAATTAAAAACATTTTCATCACATGTAATATAGAAGGAAACATAAACTTCCAAGTAAAATTTGTTGTAGAGTCTGAACGAGAAATATTTGGAAATTGAGCCTGCATTGTGGATACATAAATGTCTTCTTCAACCATGACATCTAAAAGCCAATCAAGCTTTTTTTGATATACCAAGTACAATTTCAGCTCCAAGATCTGACGGGTTTCATAAAATATTGAGAAGCACGGCTAATCGTACAAAACAATAAAATTCTCCTATCCTCCCTCCTGGAAGAAAATAATTCACCTAGGATGGTTTCCTCTCCTTGAAAATCAGCAGCACTTTCCTCTGATAATGCACTTTAATGTTTAGAAACAGTCTGTCAAGAACTTCCAATTTAAATTCCAACTTTCCTTCACCAGAAATTAGTAAAAAACATAGAAAAATGAAAGATGCGGGCTCCAAAATCTCTACCAACGCCTCAGATGCAGCTTGCAGATGTTTCTGATTGCTTAGCACAAAGCACAGAGTTGAGATTTTCAAGACACATGATATGATATCATCATAGACTTTGAAAGCTTGGCATGGATAGCTAGATGAAATTTGTACAGTATTTATCAGATAAAACTTTATAGGAATGCAAGACCTTCTAGCTTTAGTATATATGACAGAATGCAAATCGGTGTTACCAACTGGAGACTGCAGTATCCATAATTCTGTCGAAAGCTTCAACGAATTAGTGGCCAGAGATATCAGGGTTAAAATAATGTTTGATATGTTCACTTTGCTAGCCATAACCTCCTTTCCAACCTCTAGTTGTAGCAAGGATACAACACCTTTCCATGATATGTTCAGAATTGTAAACCAAATTCCCTCCACCCGTGGTTGCTAATATTCCCAGCTCATATAAATTTTCTATTGTATAGGATGCTATATGAACAATATGAGGCATGACTTCCTTTCTGCCATCATTTACAGAAATTCCATCTTTCTGATAAGTTTTCATCAGGTCAGAATTGGAATTTATGCTCCTGCAATAAATGGAGGAGAGTCTTATTGCTGCACTAAGGAGCTCTTGCCCTGCTTTGAGAATTTCTGATTCGGAATGCATTTTCTTGATATCAGAAATTGAATCTTTAATCAGGTTCAGCTGCTCTGAAATAAAATCCTCCACTACCAATAACAACTGATCCTCAAACACTTGGAGACAAATAAACTGAATCGAATTGAGTTTTGATGGAGCGAAGATGAATTTTTTTCTTTGAGGCTCGGTGCGCCGCGCGCACAGCCAGTGCGCCGCGTCGTGCCTATACGCCGCGCGTGACTTGTATGTGTCGCGCGCACTGCCAACACACAGCCACGATTCTCAAACGCAATTTTCGCCCTCTCTTCACTTTGAATTGACTTCCATTCAAGTTTTGGATGCATATGAATGTTTTAAACATATGAAAGAGATTTTAAACTTATGGAGTTTGATTCTTTGACTTAACAAAAACCCATTATTTGAAGATTTCGGCACTTTCACAACTTGAAATAAACTCAGTTTTTTGCACTTGACTTTTTGGCTTGAATAATGTTTTCTTGATTGACTTTTTGCAGGGATGGTGGCGTGGGACTTCAGCAAAGGATCAAGAGGGGCTGCATGTGAAACATCTTTAACTGAAAAACTTGAATAATTACGAATTTAATGATTTCTTCTTCAAAATAGGGTTTTGAAGAAGAAATACCCTCAAGCATCCTTAATGATGAAATTTTGAACTGAAAACATATGGAAAACCTCCTCATGGCCTGCAAGCGTTACTGAAGCATTTTGAGAACAACTGTTTGCAAACCCTAGACCTATGACTCCTGTTTGACCAACCCAGCACTTAATGACTACAAATTACGAGAAATGAACCTTGGTGAATTTGACTCAGACGAAGGACTGACAGGACTGTGTCTAACATACCCAACTTCACAAATTATTTTAAGAATTGAAGAGATACCCTCGATGTATATATTATACGGCCCAACACATAAAGCAATAGAAAGGAGGCAAAAGAAGAAAGGGAAACTCGATTAATCAACAACAACTCCAGAAAATGAATCAATGAAGGTAGTATGGAAAGACACTCCCATTGATCCATCACAAAATCTTAAAAGGTTCTCACAATTTGCAGGTTCTTATGCAACAACGACAATAGATAAGGAAAAATAGGTTAGTATTTTTCTTGAAGATAAATATGAAAGAATTTAGTTGTTAGAGAAAAAACGTGAAAAAGAAAAATAGAGCACCAATAAGCAAATAGAGTTACAGATGGCACAATTTAAATAATATTTTGATCTAATGAGGTTATAGCACCAGAAAAGCATCACAGAGAAAGATACATAGATTCGGAAATTGTAGAATGAAGTGGATAAACTAAGAAATAATCCTCAAACAAAGGAATTCATCAAAGAGACACTTGGATTAAACACTAAATTGTCAAAACAACAAGAAATATTCTTCCAAAAAATCTCAATGATCAATCCATATTGTGAAACAAGTCATACATTAGTTAATAAAGTGGTTGATTAGGGATTAGAATATGAAGAGTATGATAAAATTATTTCAGATTTTATTTATTGGCAAGAACCTCAAGAAGGAAGAAAAGTCAATCTGCCAAAGATTGAAGAATCCCACAAAGATATTCTATTCACAAATTGGGATATGAAATTGAAGCAAGTAGAAAAGGAAACAACAAGAGAAAATAGTATAGAAAGTAATATAATTGAATTTGTTAATGAAAATCTTCCTAATATCAATCTTATCAAATAATTCAAGCTAGAATTTTTCCCAGACATCAACCAATTAAAGAGACAATGGAAAGAGACCACCAAAAATAAAATTGAGGCAGTCAAATAGATATCTAAACTTGACCAAGAAACTTACAGGAAGTTTCTAGTGAAACCATACAATCAATGGATGGCTTTGGGATGTCTAATGAATTCCACTCATAACATGGTGCCACCACTCTTTGATGTTGTGTTTACGAGAAAACTAATATCTAAAGTCATCCATCCACCCCTGGTGAAGCCAATTATGGATATCTATGAGCTCAAGAGCTCAATGGAAAATAATGACCGTTCAACATGCGAAAGCATGTCACCATATTTTTTTGTTTTTATCCTTTTATTTTTCGTATTTTGAGGAAGTTTTTTTGAAACCTCCTTAGCTTTTAATGTAATGATTTATTTTATACATATGTAGTATTATTTAAACCTCTCTCTTACATTTAGGGAGGGGTCCAGGATTTTATCAAAAACACTTTGCAAAATCTTACAATTCTGTACTTTTGTGACTGTTTTGATGAAATATATGGAACAAGATCTTGATTTTCTTGGATATTGAAGCATAATCTACTGAATTTTCATTTATGTACTCTTAAAGTATATTTAGTTGAAAAGAAGCAGATCAACATTGTTGATTTCATGAGTAGGACCTTTCATATCGGGTACTTATATCTTTATGATTGAGTTTTGTTTATGTATTAGCAGTAATCTTTCTTATATTGTATTATATATGAGATCCGAGTTACAGTTTTTCATTAAATCACTTTTATATGATGTTTTAGCTATTATTCCTTATTGATTATATGATCAATCGATATATGTGATATAGTTTTCACAATTATTTTTCCTAACTATTCATTCAAAATAATTATCTTTAACAGTTTCATCTCTTATAGAAATTGAATGATATTTATTACCTTTTTCTTTAAGATATCTTTGTAGATCACATGATTTAAAATTATTCACAAGTATAGATTAAGAGAAATATTAGATTAAATAGATGCATGTGTTTGTTTTTTAAATAGATCATTTATTTTAGTTAAAAATAATTTTCCATTTCACCTTATATAAAACTCACATCATAATAATATCAATCCTTGCTGGGAAACTTGTCCCATTATCCCCAATCAGAGCCACTATACCAAACAAAAAAGGAACTGCTTCCAAGGTGCGGACTGGATGGTTATCCCCCATGTTGTTGCAACAGAATTCTAGGACTTAAAAAATTTAGTGCTAGAAAGAGGGCCAACTGTGATGGCAAATAAAACTGATCATAAATAAAAAAAATCCATCCTAATAGTTGTTCTCCCTCTAGATCTCCTCCAACTTCTGGATCCCCATGTGGAACTACAATTTTAAGATCAAAAGTTGAACATACCTCTCCTAAATCTTCTAGTAAATCTTAGAAATTACTTTCTTCAAATTACAAACCTGAATCACCAGAACTTTAGACTTTGATAGAGAAGTTAGAAAAAATCTCTATTTCAGCTGAAAAGCTTGTAATATCTCAGTCATTTGAAAGAAGTGTTTCATCTTTTTTACAACCAGGAAGAATATTGACTCATTCTCTAAGTGAGAATATTGGAATTCCTCCTTTGGAATTTCCCATTTCCTATTTCCGAAAATATACCAAGAAATCTAAATCATAGACATCTACTAGTGAGGTTTTATCCAATTCTCCACCTTAAATCCACTCATTCCCTCCACTCATTTAAACAACTCCCATTCTAACAACTGGTGCTAGTTCTTCTAGTCCAAGAAGCCAACCTGCCTCTTCTTCAACTCAAACATGTAGGTTTTCGCCATGTACAGAAATTATTTGCAAATGAATCTTTAAAAAGAAGAAAATAAACAATAGCGAGAGAATAAAACATAAAACAGATATACACAGAGATTTTCCCCTGGATCCAAAATCAAGACTACCAGCTTGATTTTTCATTATATTACTTTTAGTGTTACAACACATATACTATACATGTCTAAGCATTCATAAACACCAATCCATTAACCCTGGATTAGAACATAACCATAGTTCCTCTGACCGGATCTACAAAATACCAGGGGTTGAAAACCATCATGCCCCAAAACCATGTGCAAACCCATGCACAAAATCATGGGCAGGTCTGCCCAACGAAAAATAGGGCCTAATATTTTTTTCCCAGGCCGCTGCCCTGAATCCTGAACAGGGGGGATGTCGACCCCCCTGTGACCCCCCTGCTGTGCCCGACGCAACATACAGGGAGGTCTATCGCCCCTATGTTACCCTCTCCCCCCCTGC
This sequence comes from Pinus albicaulis, assembly GCA_034641835.2. Classification (NCBI taxonomy): domain Eukaryota; kingdom Viridiplantae; phylum Streptophyta; class Pinopsida; order Pinales; family Pinaceae; genus Pinus; species Pinus albicaulis. The sequence continues at coordinate 670,892,830 of CM076581.1, forward strand.
ACGTGCGACTAATCATGTAAATAATATAACACATAACAAACAAATCCCCACACATATCCTCATCCATCCATACTCCTATCATCATGGAAGGACAACAACCACCACCGCGAGTACAACAATGGAATAATCAAGGTGTTGTAGCAATGGCAGGTCCTTTTCACCCTCTTCCTAAACATCCTGAAAGATGGTTCCACAAATTTAATCTTGATGATGGCTTACCAATGAAAGAACATCTCCATAACTATATGTTGGCCATCAATTTAAATGAAGTTACTAAAGAAGACTCTGTAGTTAGATTATTCCCATATACTCTTATAAGATCTATAGGATCCTTGTAATTTTCATTACCCCCTTGCTCCATAACTAGTTGGGATATGTTCGAATAAAAATTCTTAGCTAAGTTTGGAGATGATAGAACCATTGCATCGCTTACTGAATGAATTTTCCAATTTGAAGGTTGAAATGGGAGAAAAGATTAAATATTTCAACTCTAGATTCAATAAACTACACAATAAAATCCCAACCGTGTTATCCCCTGGTGCTGATGTCAAAATTCAGTGGTACATATCTTCTCTTCCCTCTAATATAGACATTTTTGTAGATAGAGTGCAGTTAGCCACATCAACAAAAAAACATGAAGGAAGCTTTATCTGTAGAGAAATGCATAGTTTCTCTTGAAAAGAAAAGATCTTAGGAAGAAAGAAAATATAAGAAAGTTACTTTCAAAGATGACTCTAAAAAGAAATTCCCAAAAGCTCCTTTTGATCTTGAAGTCCTTCAGAAAGTGCTCAAAAAATATCTAACAAAATGGTTCAAATGAAGAAACAAGTTGTTGAATCCTCTAATGCAAAAAAAACCTTTCAGATCTTTTAGGAGAAATCAGTCTTCTAGTTCTCAGCCACAAAATACCATATCTAATGTTGAGTCTAACTTAGAAGAAGAGGAAGAAGAAACCGAAGACAGAGAAACTAGAGAAGAAGAAATAGTCGAACTAAATGGGATGTGGGACTTTATCCTTCCAAGCGAAGAAGAACAAGAATATTTTCCCATTAGCACCAGAAGGAAAGGAACTATTGATACAACTCAGTTGAATCAAAAGCAAAAAAATCCAACTCCTCCTGCTAAGGAAAAAGAAATCAATAAAAATTCCTCTCCCAAAACTTCACATCCAAATACATCTCCATCAAATCTTCCATATACATGAAAGACCCTTGTAGTCACTAATACCATGGAGTATAATATTGTGGAAGATATGAAGAAAAATAGGTAAAATATTTCATTACATGAACATAGAAAATTGAAACAAAAACATCAAATGCTACTTAGAGAATTGAATTCAATTCCTGTGTCACCCTTACCTGATGCTGTTGTATCTCAGGCTACTAAAGGCATGGGAAAACCTCCAACTTATTCAAATAAATTTTATCCTATAGATGTAATCTTGATCGATGACAGATCTAATTCACATACACTTCCTTTCCTCTTAACTTACGGAGTTTTCAATAACAAACTTCATAATTGTTTGATTGACTCAGGAGCCTCTTCTAATATAATGCCAACAATAGTCTGTGCTAAGTTAAATATCACTCCTCAAAAGTATGTCGTCCACATAGTACAACTTGATAAAACTAAAGTAGATGTCTTAGGGGAAATAAATTCAGTTAGCATTTGACTTTTGTCAAATCCCAAAGGCTATCAAATAATAGATATATTGGTCGCCGATATTCTTGAATTTTATGTTCTAATTCTAGGTAGAGGATGGTCTGAAAAATTCCATGGATATTTTTCTATAGATTGTGCTCACATGTGGCTTCCTTATAATGGGAAGCCAAATAAAATTCGAGTTGACCGAGAGAAACACCTAAAACATACAGTGACTCAATTTGAAGGTGATAACGATCCAATAGCATTCAATAACAACATTATTGGAAATTATTTGACTAAATCGTTTTTACGAAATTTTAGTGCGCAAAAGTCTCCCTTTCTAGATAATTATGTCATCTCACAGATTGAAAATTTCTCACAAACATATGCTTCCAAGTGAAAAATTTTTGTAAATAAACGCGTAGTTGAAACTTTTATTTGGACTTTGCACTTTTATGGTTCCAATATAACGATGGTGCAGGAGCTAGATGCATTTGTATCAACCCAGAAGGAGAAAATACCATGTTAGCTTACAAGTTAGAATTCAAGTGTAAAAATAATACTGCAAAATACGAGGCATTGGTTCAAGGATTATACAAAGAAATTGAACTCAACATCAAATATATGCATGTTTTTGGAGACTCATTAATTATCATTAGACATGTAAGAAATACTATTCATTTCCTTTTTGGACATATTAAACATTATCAATCATTATTCCAAGATCTTATATCTCATTTTTTGGCATTTAATATTTCTCCTATACCTAGACTATAAAATGCTAGTGCTGATCTGTTAGCTAATGTTGCATCAAAACTCATACCATCTGAGGATTTTAGTCCTGATATATTTTCCATTAAACTAATTTTTAGGCAATATATTCCCAAAAAAGTCACTAATTGGTGAGTCTTCAATGATGATTATGATATTGTATATTTTCTAACATTAGAAGGGTCATACGATGAGCAAATCATAGATTAAAATGAGCATGACATTTAGTTAAAGTAGAACGTTGATGAAAATCCAATACCCAAAGCTGTAGTCAAATTAGAAGATCTTTATGATCTCAAAGACATATTTAAAATGGTAACTAATGCCAAAATCCAAAGTTCAACTCTGAAATTTGAATTAGTTAACCTTGGAACTGATGACAAGCCTCAAAATATCAATATAGGTTTCCGTCTATCCTCTTATGAAATATTATCATTCATTCCATTGTTAAAGTAATGCAAAAGTATCTTTTCTTGGGATTATTCTGATCTCAAAACTTATGATACCTTTGCTATACAGCACACCATACCTATGATTTCTAATGATAAACCAGTGCTACAAAAACTAAGGAAAATTCATCCAAACCTTGAGAATCAAATCAAATAAGAGCTAAATAAACCCCATAAGGCCAAAATCATATTTCATGCTAGGCATTCAAAATGGGTATCCAATTTAGTGCATGTTAGGAAAAATAGTGACATTCATATATGCATAGATTTTAGAAATTTGAATAAAGCATGTCAGAAAGACAACTTTCCATTTCCAACCATGGAACAAGTATTGTAGTCAGTAGCTCATTTTGATTTTATGTCTTTTCTTGATAGATTTTTGAGATATAACTAAATCCCAATTCATCCTGATATAGATTGAAAACCACGTTCAGAACTAAATGGGGAACATATGCTTATCAAAAAATTCCTTTTGGTTTGATTAATGAAGGTGCCACATTTCAAAGAGATATGGATATAGCCTTTAAAGGAATCATTATCAATCATTATTTACTTAGATGATATCACTATTTATTCCAAGAAGAGAAGAAGTTATTTAAACGACCTTAAGAAGATCTTTGAACGATGTATCAAATACAGGATCTCACTCAATCCCAAAAAGTCTTATTTTTCCTTAAGTGAAGGTAATATTTTAGGAATTGTCATACCAAATAAGGGTATTTATAAGAATCCGGAAAGGGTTAAGGAAATTGAGAAAATACCTTTACCCCATAATAAGAAATAAATGCGGTCTTTCCTTGGTCAAATAAATTTTGTAAAGAGATTTGTCCCTGACTTTTCAAAAATAGTCTTACCTTTACAGACTATGATTTAGAAAAATTCCATTTTCAAATGTGGTAACAATTAAAAATAATCATTTGATCTAATCAAAAAAGCTATTATTAACACTCCATCCCTGACAACCCCCAATTTTTCCATTCATTTTGTTTTATACACATTTGCGTCAGAAACATCATATGATGTCATTTTGAAATAACTCAATGATCAACAGATAGAAGCACCCATCTCATTATTTAGCTCAAACCTACAAGGTGTTGAATTAAATTACTCCGTTGTGGAGAAACAAACATTTTCTGTCTTCAAGTCAGTAAAGCATTTCGGACCATTTGTCCTTAAAACTCATACCAAAATCATAGTACCATTTTCAGCAGTAAGGAAATTACTGATGCAAAGAGAAGTAGGAGAAAAGAGAGCTACCTGGGTAACTGCACTACAAGAATATGATGTTGAAATTAGAACATCTAAAATTATTAGAGGTCAAGGTTTTTGTAGAATGTTAATTGGATCATCCAAATTACCAGGAGAAGAAAAATCAGGTGATGATACTCAATTATCTCAGGTAAGCCTCAACAATACTGAATCTTGTTGACACCTAATCCTATGGATGGGTGTGCATATTTAATATTGTATATTAATTAATATTAGGAAATAAGGAAGGCCAAGAGTCATTGGGAGATGAATCCCAATAGCCTCACCTTCATGTATAAATCCATGTGCATTCTTCAGCTAATACACATTCTGATTTTGAGGAGTTACCTCCTGGTTTGACATGGTATCAGAGCCAGCTCCACTATTGGCATTTCTGCCTGTGGTGTAACTCCCTCTCCTTTGCTCAGTCAATTTTTATTAATAGTTTTTGCTGCCCTTAATTGCTAGACTGTTATTCTGCATTTTTTTTCTCTATATAGCTCTGACATTTGCAGCTCCAGCTCCTGCAGCTCCTGAAGACTGCAGGCTCCTCTGTCATTCTGCAAATTGCAGGCTCTGTCATTCTGCAAGATTCAATTTCAAAAAAAAATTGTAACGGCCTTTGGGCCTCCTCCATTCTCCATTCTCCATCATCCTCCATTCTCCATCGACTCACCTCCCTCTCCCTCACTACTCTGCGCCCTCTCCCTCACTGTTCTACGCCCTCTCCCTCACTGTTCTAAGTCCCTCGACTCCCTACACTCCACATTTCATCCCTCCCATCTCTTAAGTCATTTCATCACAACCCTATGCACCTTGCACACTCCCTTTTACCTGCGCTCTACACTCCACAGCAATACATCTCCAGCGCCCTCACTCTGCATACATCTCCAGCGCCCTCACTGTCTATACAATGCCCTCACTCTGCATACATCACATGCGCTATCACTCCATTTTATATTACAAAGATCTGTCATATGTCTGCTCCGTCCATATAAAATCACGTTGACATATATCAACGCCCGCTACAGCTATACCACTGTCTTACGCCATTTCAAATTTTAATACGCTGTGTTGTATATGCAATACCATGCACTGGTTTGGCAGGAGTAATACGCTGTGTTTTATATTACAATAACGCTGTCCACCTGTGTTTATAATACACCTCGACTATCCCACTACGCTGGTTCAGTTTATATCCGCCTGTCATATACCGCCCTCGACTCAATACACATTACCGCCATTGATACCACCGCTCATAATTTAAACGTTGTCTGGTGTATACACATTATCGCCCTTGTTATACGCTGTGGTATATAAAAATTTTTCCATTATATTGTGATGCGTTGTATTGATTACATGGTATGCACTGTCCATTACATATTTAAACACTGTTCACATGTAATACGCTATGTATCCATTCCATATTTCATTGCGCCTTACAATAGTCATATAGTTTCGACCCCTCCACTGTTTATATATATTTCGGATCACTGTTTAATACGTCCCATATTCTATAACAGCGCTATTTGACCACCCCTCCACTCATATTTCATATCATTCCTACCACATTTGACCGCCCCTCCATTCATATTTCATATCATTCCTACCACATTATAGCGCCCCTCCACTCATATAATACTTTTTTTCCCAAACAAAAAAAAAATTATATATTTTTTTGTGCAGAATTCAGTTTCTAGCAAAGTGTTTCTGTCTTTTAAATTCAGTCTCTTAGCAAAGAGTATTTTTTGTCCATTTAAATTCAGTCTTTTAGCAAACAGAGAGAAAAGAGACACGCTTCAGGTCCATCCGGAGGAAGAGAAGGCAGAAGACGAAGAAGAAACTTCAGAGAAAAGGGGGGCGGACAATCTAAAGCTCAGCAGCAAACAAATCAAGACAGAGGTAAAACTGATGACAAAGACAAAGGTAAACCAGCTGAATCAGCTCATTCTGTTCTAGCACATTGTAACAATGGAGTAACTGAAAACCTATTTGATGTTTCATTTACTTCATGGAGAGATGATTGATTGCTAGATTCAGGAGCAACATGTCACATGACATTTAGAAAAGATTTTTTTGAAGAATTCACTGACAAAGTTGATGGAGCAGTATATTTCGCAGATAAATCCAAACTCAAGCCATCAGGGCTTGGCACATTCAGGCTTAAACTGCCTGGTCTTCCTGATCATATCCTACATGAGGTTCTATACCTCCCGGAGTTGAAGAGAAACTTGCTGTCCCTGATCGAAATCCGGCAGCAAGGACACTCAGTTCACTTGTTTGATGGCAAGGCGGAGGTCAGATCAGCATCAGATCACTCACTTGTCATGGAGGGAATAGAAGAAGGGAGACTTTTGAAGCTGAAAGGTTCATCTGCTCATGCTCAAAACTTTGCATTCAGTTCACATCATGATGAAGGTACATGTCCATCAAGTCTTTTATGGCATGCTAGATTTGGACACTTAAATTATGACAGCCTTCGTTTGTTGAAGAAAAATGGTGTTGATGGACTGCCTACAATTCCTAGAAAACCTAAGGAATGTGATGCTTGTATTCTAGGAAAGCATAGCAAACAACCATTTCATGATTCACACTCAAGAGCACATAGGAAACTTGAACTTGTTCATTTAGATTTATGTGGCCCTATGCCTATTGCTTCTGCAAATGGAAACAAATACATGATGACATTTATTGATGACTACACCAGAATGTGTTGGATTTACTTACTGAAGAATAAGTCTGATGCTTTTCAAACTTTCAAGAATTTCCATGCATGGATTGAAAATGATGCACAAACACATATTGGCTCTCTACGTACTGATAATGGAAAAGAATACACTTCAAACGAATTTGAAAATTATCTTCGTCAACATGGAATCAAACATCAAACAACTATGCCATATAATCCACAACAGAACGGTGCAGCTGAAAGAATGAACAGAACCATTTTAAATATGGTCCGCTCCATGTTATTTTTCAAGAATGTAAAGTTGATGTTTTGGGCTGATGCAGTTCTATGTGCTGTTTACATAAAGAATAGGTGTCCTTCAAGTTCAATTAGAAACAAAACTCCTTTTGAAATGTGGCATGGCCACATTCCTTCAGTAAAGCATTTCAGGGTCTTTGGGTCCACCTGTTATGCCTTGATACCCAAGGGTCAAAGGAAAAAACTTGGTGCTAGAAGCAGAAAATGTATCTTCTTGGGGTACTCCAATACCTCCAAAGGATATCGTCTCTATGATGAAGCAAATAAAAAGTTTGTGATAGCAAGAGATGTCATATTTCTTGAATCTTCCAAGAGTGACAAGGTTGTTGAGCGGCAACTTGATCGCCTGGACAGATTCACACATGCAAAGTCTTTCCAAGAATTTGATAATGTGATTCCACATCTTGAAGGGGGGATTCCGATATTGAATCAAACTGTGGAATCATGTCCTGAAACACTCTCTCCCCCACATGAAGAAACAACCACGGATGACACATTGGATGATGTGATTGACAGAATTGGGAGATTGAATCTTGAATCAATCCCAACTCAGTCAAATGACCAGCCTGGGCCATCTCAGAAAGGTCCTCCCAAATGGATGACAAAGACACTGGAGAATGTTCATCCTGATGAGGTTGGAAAAACAGGAACAAGAAGTTCCACTCAACAAATCGAAGGTGATGTAGATAATTTTGATTCCCCTGTTGATATGGATATTTCTTATAACTGTGAATTGAGTTTGTCTACAGATCATGAACCAACTTCCTTCAAAGAAGCCGCTTCTCATGATGAATGGAGAGAAGCAATGCAGAAGGAGTATGATGCCTTGATAAAGAATGGCACTTGGAAGCTGGTTGATCCGCCTTTGGGAACGAAACCAATTGGCTGTAAGTGGGTCTACAAGAACAAGTACAAAGAAGACGGCTCAATTGACAAGCACAAGGCCAGGCTTGTGGCAAAAGGATTCGCACAGAAAGAAGGAGTCAATTATGAAGAAACTTTTGCTCCCACAGCAAAATGGACCACCATTCGGACTCTCTTTGCCTTAGCAGCTCAGAATGGATGGAAAGTCCATCAGATGGATGTAAAAACAACCTTCTTGAATGGAGATCTAAAGGAGAAAGTTTATATGTCCCAGCTAGAAGGATTTGTGATAAAGGGTCAAGAACATAAAGTTTGCAAACTTGTAAAATCCTTGTATGGCCTTAAGCAAGCACCACAAGCCTGGTATGAGAAATTTACCGAGCATCTTCTGAAACTTGATTTCAAACATTTTGATCTTGATGATGCAACTTTATTTGTTAAGAAAGTTGGAAAAACAGTTGTATATCTTGTGGTATATGTAGATGATCTTTTGATAACAGGAAACAATGAGAGCTATATTGCATCCATGAAGAAAGAGTTGAAGAAAGGTTTTGAAATGACTGATTTGGGTCATGTTCATTACTATTTGGGTATTGAAGTAATTCAACATCCTAAATTCATATTTCTTTCTCAAAAGAAGTACATTGGAGATCTCTTGAAAAAATTTGGCATGGATGACTGTAAACCCTTAAGCACTCCAATGGAACAAAAATTGAAGCTCACATCTATTGAAGGGAAGGAATTTGAGGATGCAACTAAGTATAGACAGCTTGTAGGAAGTCTTATCTATCTTACCACCACCAGACCTGACATTTCATTTGCTGTTGGAATCCTCTCAAGGTTCATCCAAAAACCTTGTGAAGGACATTGGTCTGCTGCAAAAAGAGTACTAAGGTACTTGAAGGGGACTCAAGACTTTGGACTCAAATATACACAGGTAGGCGACTTCAGCTTGATCGGATACTCTGATTCAGACTTTGATGGCGACAAAGAAACAGGGGTGTCTACTACGGGTTACACCATGAGTCTTGGATCAGGAGCTATCTCATGGAGATCACGCAAACAGTCAGTTCCAGCAGATTCCACGACCGAGGCAGAATATGTGGCAGCAGCTGAAGCAACAAAGGAAATTGTGTGGCTCCGGAAAATCCTGGAAGATTTGCGGATGAAACAGATGTATTCCACTCCACTCATGATCGACAACACTTCTGCAATAAAGTTGGCCAAGAACCCAAAGTTCCATGATCGAACAAAGCACATCAATACAAAGTACCATCTCATTCGACATCATGTTCAGGCCAAAACCATCCATCTACATCATTTTTCCACAAATGAGCAAACTGCTGACATCTTCACCAAAGCACTTGGAAGAGAAAAGTTTGAAAAGTTCAGATCAATGCTTGGACTCACCAACATCCCTTCGGATTAAAAGGGGGAATGTTGACACCTAATCCTATGGATGGGTGTGCATATTTAATATTGTATATTAATTAATATTAGGAAATAAGGAAGGCCAAGAGTCATTGGGAGATGAATCCCAATAGCCTCACCTTCATGTATAAATCCATGTGCATTCTTCAGCTAATAGACATTC